>LOEQ01004685.1:10399-36218 GCA_001685075.1 Bramus lutescens | reverse complement strand
AAAATAAACTCCCCCCCCCCAGCTTGTTTTTGGTCATGGTGTTTCATCCCAGCAATAGTAACCCAAATTAAGACAACAGTCTGAGAAAGACCTCATCCACAGGGGCCAATCCCCTGCCCCCGTGTAAGGCTGTGCTTCCCTGGGGCAATTTTTAAACTTTCCCCTTTCATAGATGCTACCCATCTAAGAAATTCTTATGGGACATCAGGAATAAAAATTAAACATTCACTGATTATAAATCATAACAAATCTTATTTTAAAACAGTTTTTGTATACATACAGTTTTACCATTTGTTAAAGAGGAAAGCAAACTTGTATATTAACGAGATGGATGTTTTTTGTTTATTTTGACATAAAAATTCAATCTTGGCTGAATATCTCTGATAAAGGAAACAAAGTTTCTTCAGTGTTCTTCAGAGTTGATCAATATTTTGATTTTATAATTGTCAGTACTGAGAACCCCATTTAGCATAAATATGTAGTACAAATGGTAGAAATATATCTAGGGACATTTCAGGAACTGTTGGAAATTCTGTCTGAATCCCAAGCCAAAATTTTTTTAGTGATTTCTCATAAATTCCAGTCAGTGGCTCAAGCAGTTTTTTTTAAAACTCTAGCACGATGCAATCCAAAGATGATAGGGCAATTTGATGCTTGCCGAGGAATGGTAATAAAAAAACATTGTCTTATTTTCCATAATTAAACAATAGTATCTTTTAAAGCACAGAAAACTTGGCACTTTTTATGTACTGAAAAGGAAAGCACCACCGCTGACAACGTAAAATGGTCCTGAAGCAGAGCCAAGATGTCTCAGATAGTTTTTCTTGGTGCTGCGTGGTGTGACAGCATGCACGGTGCTAAGTGCACAGATCGTGTGGTCAGTGGAGCCAAAGCTGCAGTAAGGTTGTGTGTTACAGCACTGACGAGCATGACTTTATTTGATTCTGAATTAATTTTTGATCGTTACACATCCAGGACCCTTTTATTATTACCGCCAAACTCGTCAACATACATTCAGTCATATGATCCTGTGTGAGGCCATGAACCACAATTTAAGAAGCCAGAGTGCTAACTAACCCTTAGTATGTTTGAAAATGCCATTTGGAAACAAACTATTGTTTAAAAAAAAAAACATTTAAATGAAGTTAGCCTGTACTGAAGGATGAAGTTGCTGCAGATGCCATAGCTGATAGAACAAGAAGCCTGGAACCTGATGTGGGTTATCTTCCTTTGAACTGTCAGTCTGTGAGGCCCCACAGATTCGCAAATCACTATGGACTCTCGCCTTTGCTCTTGGTTTCGCTTCCAAATGTGAAGGCAAGACTTTATTGCTCAAGATATCGTACACTTGATTATAGAACATGAAGAAATCCAACAGCTACTGACCAGAAAGCTGCATCCCTACTGGTTAGCTCTCACAGGGCTGGAAGGTACTGTGCATGCTACCAGGGAGGAAAAGTCACCAGTCTTACTTAGCTGGGAGCCTTAGGAAGTACAATAATAGCTGGCCTGGCCAGAGAGGACCATTGGTACAGGAGTGGCCTGAACATTTTGAGAGTAACCAACTGCTTTCTGTTTAGACTTAAGACCTGCCCTACAAGATGAACCTCATGCTTGATATGATAACTGTTTATGGGATCAAGAACCTACGGTTGGGTAGGTCATAAGTTCCAGGGGAGAACATACTACTACTTTTATTTTGTTACATATACATAATACTAACCTTCCTCAAATGCTTCTCTTCATACCAATAGGTTAATGCAGCTCTCACCTTTCATCAGGGAAGCTTCTTTATAAAGGAGCTGGTGATTAATACAGAGACTCAAAACTGGTTCAAGTGGAGGGGATAAGAGGCCACATAATTCTTAGTTTTAAAAACTCTGTGAAGTGTTTGCCCCTCAAGGCTCAGGGATTAATTTGAAAGGTGAGACAGAAAGATTGTAAGAGCCAGAGATAGAGGAGGACTGCTGTGAAATGGTGTTTTCCAGATGTGGCAGGCTGGTTGCACACACGAGTCCGTGGTTTTCCAGATGTGGCAGGGTGGTTGCACACATGAATCCATGGTGATTGTGACTGCATGCACAAAATCTGTATAAGATCAAACCACCCAATATTGTAGCACGGATGGGGAAGAGGCTCATGAAGTCTCACCCCAAACTGGAGAGCTATTGCCAATTGGTTACTGCTGGCGAAATGAGTCCGTTTTCTTCATATTTCCCCCCAAACCCATAATATGCTAATGGCACTAAGTAGAGTTATTTGTTTTTTCAAGAGGAGTATACAAAGTTTGGAGAGAAATGTGATGGGGTATAGTGATGAGAATGGGGTTAGGGTTGATTAAGACACATGATATCGATGTATGAAATTCTCAAACAATGAACGCAATTTTTTCAAGACAAGGTTTCTCTGCGTAACAGCCCTAGCTGTCCTGAAACTAACTCTTGTAGCCCAGGATGGCCTCAAACTCTCGGGAATCTGCCTGCCTCTGCCTCCCGAGTGCTGGGATTAAAGGTGTGCTCCACCACCACTCGGCTGAATACAATTTTTAAAGAAGCAGGACCGTAACTCCTCTAGTAATGCACACCTCCAGCCAAGTCAAGTGACAAATATGAAATATCTCACAGATCTCATCTTCTCATGCAACCCAGTGACACAGTTCAACCTCACATGAAGAAAGGAAGACATTACTGACATGTTAACAAGAAAGCACAGGAGAGAAGCAGGGAGGTCTTGGTGCTTTCTGTGCCTGGCCAGGCTGCCTTTTTCTTGGTCTATACTAGAGATGAAGCTGGCTTTCATGTTAGGTTTAGTGTTTTCACTCATGCTTCTCAGGGACCATTCTTGTTCAGTTCCACATCTTAAACCAACCTCAAGGAACTACGTGTGTTGCTTCTTTGAATTCCGCACATCACGGTGAATCTAGCTGTGTATTTATTTTATTTGTTTGTTTGTTTGTTTGCTATTGTTGAGCTTACTGCAGTATAAGCTATGGTAAGTAAGAAAGTGTGGCCCTGTTATACCTTCCTAGAAGAAGAAGCGGTGCCTCCAGTCCCCGGATTCCTTATCAACAACAAAGAGAAAGATAGTCCCTGGGCAGGTGCTGCCATAGGATGCAGGCAGACCCTGCTGCACAGAGAACACCTTTGACACCTGCAGCAGGAAGGCTCTGCTTCTGCCAATGTCTTCACTCTACCCCTGGATCAACATAGTTTGCAGTTGAGCAGAGCCAGGAATTACATTATCCCCATCAGATTGTTCCCAAGGGGCCAACTTCTCCTCTTTCCCTGAGGCAAAGTTTACATATGAAGTACAAGCAAGAGCTTACAAACTTATTCTCTAGGAAGCCAAAGGATTTCTCTGGAGAAAACCCAACATTCTGCTTCCATTTCTTGACAAAAATCTTTTGAAAAGCAGTAATTCAAAAAGGTCTCTCGTGAATTTGATGAAATCCACATTCGCAGATGAGGCGAGTTCCAAGTTATCGGCAGGCTCCGGGCACACCCGGGGGCCAGATCAAGGCTCCTCCAGGCTCTGGTTTCACAAGCTCCTTTGACAGCCAGGCACCCAAGCAGATGGGCTTGCAAACGAAGTCTTTCTTTTTGTGTATCGAATACTAAGTTTTATTTGCTCATAGTCACAGACACTGTTGGAAATGAAACTTGCCAGAGTCAAAGCTATGTACAACCTTTGAAGCTTGAGACACAAGCCCAAGGGGGAGGGCAGAAAGCTTGGGAGGCTGGGATGGTGCCACTGACATCACCAGCACCAGGTGCTGGTGGCGTGAAGTGACACCAGCATGCTCACCTGTCACATGGCTGCGGGAATCTGCTTGGAAATATCACAGGAAATGCCAGTGGTTCCGAGAAAGGCTGCAGCAGTTGACAGGACTGTTCCATAACCCTCTCTGCTCCAGGCCACCTCTCACCCGCTGCAGCATCCTCCCAGGATCCCTGTCTCGGGCTGCTTTGCCTTTCACGTGGCTTCTTTGGCTTATAGGAATGAAAAGCCTTCCAGGGATTGTCAAGACAAGGTTTTGCCTTGAGGCCAAGTTGAGCTTTTTTTTTTCTTCTGTGTACTTTTCGGGATGTACAGAAGGAAATTGCTATGCTTTGTGGGAATTACCAGCAACCTTCACAAAAAAAATCACACTGCCCTATGGCCACCCGCTTACTCAGGGAGGAGGAGAAGTGTTTCCCTCTGCTAACCTCAATTATAATCAAAGAAATGTCAACAAAAAGCAGCAACAACAGCAGAGCTGTTTTCTTGAATTGNGGGGACATTCTAGAGGCCACGGGATAACAGTACAGCACACAGTTTACTCAGTAGCACCCCGTGCATAGAAATGATTCCAAGTCCCATGATGTCATGTGAACTCACATTATGTAAAAATTCCAAGGTCCGTGAAGTTTGCAGAAGGCCCAAGAAAGTTTGATGTTTCTTAGTTTTTAGTAATAGTCATAGTGAAAGAAAATTCTCCTTTAAAATAGAACTCAGGTGACTGCAGAAATGGATCAACCTGACACACAAGCATGAGGACCTGAGTTCCCGATTTCCAATCCCTAGGTAATCAATACTGAGCCTAATGGCATGGGCCTGTAACTCCATGGTTGGGGTTAGAGACAAGCAGATTTAGGGTACTCAATGGTAAGTTGGTATATCCAAATCTGTGAGTACCAGGGTCAAGGTGAAAAAAATAGATGGAAAGCAGCCGAGGAAGACATTTGATATGGATTTATGTCCTCCACAGTGTGTGCATACTTGCATGTAGGTATTCACATATACAGAATAGATAACTAACACTAAACAATAAAACAGAAATATTAAATGAATTATTTTCTGTCTTCCAGTAGCTGAAGTTATACACAAATAAGGCAGAAGCACACACTTTGAAGCTCAGTGTCAAAAAGCTCTAGCTTGAGTTGGAGGTGCTCAGAAGGAATTTGGAATGACCTTCCATACCTTGATTAAACTATCCAGGGTCAGAATGTTGGAAACTGCCCTCCCTGCCGGGAAGTACTCATAGAGTCTTTTTGTTTGTTTGTTTGTTTGTTTGTTTGTTTTCCGATTTCCCACCCTAACAGGAAGAAGAATCTTGAAGGAAAGCTGCAGAGGTTTTGACATGGTCTAACCATGACCCTCTTTACATCATTGTGACGTGGACACAGTGAAATGAGGCACTGACAGGGACGAAGTTCTTTAAGACATTCTAGGGAATTATCCTACCTTCCATGTTTGCAGTCCCTGCCAGAAAGCTTTAGTGCAACGAAAAAAGAAACCAGGGAGGGAGGGGGGCTATTATCTAGAGGCAGATTTTAATTGCTTCATTATATTTTTGTGAACAGGACTTCAGGGAAGTTGCTCGTGTTTGGAGCATACAGCAGATTTATTGGGGAAATTTCCCTGCGTGTCACAGGAGGTGGTCTCGCAGGCCCTAAGAAAGACATCAAGGAACATTCATGTTTACAATGGAAGGATTCTGGAGTCAAATTTACTTTTCTTGGATGTGTAACTAGGCTTAAGTGGGCTTTAAAGAAAGTAGAAAATCCACAAAGGTTTATTTGGGCTTCCTAATAACTTAGGACTGATCTATGCTTGATTCTGGTATTTAAAAGGAATAAACTGAGTGAATAAAAAAATGAAAGGAAAAAGAGGGACTCTGATTTGCATAATGTCATAAGACTACTAATTAATTTCACCTGTATCTAATGGTTCGGTTCTGTTTCTCCAGCTTGACACTAGATTGGCTCTTGATGAATCCCTGCTGCAAGAGGATCTCAGTGGGGCCCTCGACCCTACAGTTTGCAAACCAGGTGGAGCGGACCTAGTACCTGCCTGAGAAAAATTAAAAAAAAATCCACTCTATTTCTGGGTCAATGTGAAATTATGAATTCTCCCTGTTTTTCTCATTTGCCAATTGCTTTGGAGAATTTTCCTGATAGAGAAGAGTTCCGTCTATGAGGAATGCCTCCAGAATGCCCAAGTGGAAGCCAATGGGTGAAGTCAGAAAGATAGCTCTCCCTTCCCTCTCCTGCTTCCCTCCTTTCTTCTTTTCTTCCCCCCACTCTCTTTCTCTCCATTCATCCCTTCCTCCTTTCTCTGCTTCCTCCTGCTTCAAGCAATTCCCTCTTCATTCCTCTCTATGGCCTGTCCTCCCCTCTCTGCCCCATTCATTCCTCAGACCCCCTCCTCCCTCCCCCCACCACCTGGCCTCCTTCCTGTTCTTTCCCCCTTCTTTTGCTTTATTCTTTGTGTCTTTCACATCAAGTATCTCCATGCCATTCATTCCCCCATCCCTTTGTATCCACCCTCTGCCCTTGCAACCTCCCCTGGCTAATAAAATGAAACAAAATTTAAGAGAAAAAGAAGAAAAAAAGAGAGAGAAAGAAGGAAAAATCAATCTCATCATGGAAGCTGAAGTGTGACACAGTGACTTCTGCAGTCAACCCTTTTATCCATAAATATCTTCACTTACAAGTGTCATTGCAGAGGGCCATTGGTCTGGTCCTCGTTTGAGGCTTCTGGTTTCTATGGATCCACTATGGATGCTGGGCCTGTTAGGAAGCCCTCATTGCAACACCTCCTGATTATTCTGTTGTTGCCGTGTGTTGTAGAAATCTTGTAGCTTTGAGTCTCTTCACGTGCTCCAGCAGATCATAGATGGGGTGGATGTTGGGATAGGCCAACATATAACCCTTGTTCTAGGCCTGGGTAGTTACAGGGTTGGTCAACCTTCCATCTCTCCCTTGTCCTCACCACCAGGATGAACTCTGCTGCATTGCCACATGATGAGCAAGGGGTGGGGCCAGTTCTCCTGTTTTCAAGTCCTTGGAGTCGGATGCCCCACACCTACACCTTCAAGGTAAGCTCTGCTGTGTTCTCCAAGTGTGGAATAGGGGCCACTCTCCCCAGTGCTGCAGCTGATGCGGGCCAGGGCCAGTTCTCCTGCTCTTAAGACCTCAGAGCCAGCTCTTCTACCTGCTTCAGGCATTGATAGGTAGAGGGGGAAGGGCATCTCTTCCAGGTCCATGCTGCCACAACTCTCCCATGCTCACAACTACAGGGCTGACTCACCCACACCTCTGCCAACAGGATTGACACCATTGCGCTTCCCAGGAGACGTATAGGGCCTGCTCTCCAATGTGTTGAAGCTGGTGGGAAACAGGAGTTGCTCTCCCACCCTTCTGATCTCAGGGTCAGCCCCCACCCCCATGCTGCCACATGATGTTGAGTCATGGGGACAGCTCTCCCATGCTCATAACATTGGGGTTGGCTCACTTCATACCTCCACCAACAGGATTGTCTGTTGTGCTGGCCAGGAGAGGTTCAGGGCCTGCTCTCCCAAGTGTTGCAGCTGGTGGCAGGCAGGGGCAGCTCTCTCAACATTATGACCTCAAGGCTTCCTGCTCTTTTTAACGAGATCCTCAGGAAGGAAGCTGTAGTCTTCCCTAGCACCAGGAACTTGCAGGATGTGTTGCCACAGGCTTGTAGCATTGTTCAGACTAGAATAGCCCATATCCAGGAGCAAGGACTCCAATTGCCATCTCCAAACCAATGACCTGGCCTGCTGGGGATTTACATGAACCTAGTCACTTGATTGACAGCATCTGGCAGTGACCCGGTTCACAAGGGTCCCACAGATGTTAGCTATCCTTCTCTGACCTTAAACCTCTCTCCCATGCTTCTATTCATACAATGCTCTGGCTTGATGATGCTCAGAGTTCAGTCTTACCTACATGGTGCTCTGACAGAGTGAAGGAGGATGGAGAGTGGCACGTCCTGTTGTCATGGTGACGAGAGCTGGAGCCAGAAGGAAAGAATCATGATGTGCTTCACTAGATCCCATGTGACCTGGGTGTGTCTGAGGCTTCCTTGGCATGCAGAGATGGGACAGGTATAAGACCACATGGGCTCTCACCTGGGCTTTGGAAGTCTTGGCCATCTGTAGGGTGGGAGGCACAGAGCAGGTTGAGTCATTCCCTTCCTTGCCACTTGAGATGTCCTCCATTCCAGAGGATGAACACCAGGGATTCTCACCTGCGCTTTCTGAACACCACAGGGCCCATGAGTGTGAGCCAGATGCAGGCGCTGATGCTTCCTATGCAAGCTGCTCAGCGGTGACATAGGCTTTTGAGATGGAAGCTGATGAGCAATGATGACTCAAGAACCCCATAGGACCCCTGAGGACTAGGGCACCCCCAGGGTCATCCTTCTTTTGAAGTGTGTTGAGGTGGGGCAGGAATGAACCTTGCTCCCACTGGCAGCCTGAGGTGACTCCTCCCACCCACCACCCTTCCTAAGGAGGAAAGAGGCCATTCCTTCTCATCACATAGCTTCACCATTCCTAGCCCAGATAGCAGAGTAGATTCCTACCTTCCTAGGTAGCAATCTGATTTACAATGGAGCCCAGACTTCATGGTGACCCATGACAGCCATCTCTATCACACTCTACTGCCCCTTCCATGTATCACATAACTGTCAAGGAAGGAGAGGAAAGTGGTTTGGGGGACTGTCTTTCATTAATTGCTTTGTCACCTAGGAAGCTCACTTGGCTTCAACATCTTGGTGCTTTGGTCCAAGGGCAGCTACAATTTAGACATCTGACAGCACCCATCAAAGGCAAGAAGCTGAGATGCAGTCCATTCCCTGTGGCTCATCCCTGTGGCCTCTGCTGTGCTCATGGGCCATCAGAACCCCTCAGATGCCCCACCTCCTTATCCGGCCTGGTCAGTCAACACAAGAATCATCTCAACTGCTCCTCTACCAACCTTCTCTAGCAGAATCCAGATTAGCCCAGGGTAATGGCCTCTAATCTACCCCTTCATCAGAACAGCAGCATTGTTCTCCCAGAAAGCCCTTGGAGGGCAGCTATGGCTAGAAAATAGATTGTGGCCTCAGGATGATAAAGCTATTGAAGGGGTATGGTCAATACACACTAGGAGGGCCCATCCACCAGGACCTGAGCCTGGGTATGTATCTGTGCCTGGCCTTGTGATTTCCATGTTCCCACCAGACCCTTGCTTGGGTAAGGCAGTGCTGTCCTGGAATCGGAGGCTCATGTTTCTTCTGCTTCCATCTGTCCGGTTCCCACCTCCTCCTGTCCATCTGCAGCTCATGTCAGTACACCTGAATGGGGATCAGAGATAAGTGACAGGAATGGAGACTGATTCCACCTTGAAAGCTTTCCTGACTTGAAAGGGGTTTGCCAGGCCTGACTGAGGACAGTGGATCCTTCAGAGCCAATGTCCTCAGGGCTAGGAACCGTCAGTGCTCCTCCAAGATCCCAGACAACTCGATCTCTGCGCCTCTGTTCATCCCTTCATTTAAAGTCAGGAAATAGCTCCTAGATTTCACTGTCATGCAACCTCCTTGTCCTTCTTCACCCTGAAAGCAAGTTTCCTCTTCCGCCTCCTGAATGCTCTTGAAAGGACAATACTTCAGACCCCGCACTTGAGAGAGCCATCCTGCGCATCCTAGTGCATCTGAAGAGCCTGCAGGGAACCACAAAGTAAGCAGGGCGCCTGGATAAACCCCCAGTGCACATGCTACCCTACTATAGCATCACACTGATGGGTCCAGGCTCAGAGACAGTGCCCTGGGAATGTGGGAACTCCAGGCTAGGAGCTTTCATGGATGGAGACCCTCCTAGATAAGCTGTTAGGCCTGGAGAAGTATCAGCCAAGGAGGAGTTGTCTAAAGCAGTTGGTGGAAGAGGGAACTAAACTTGTCCAGAGCCAGACACACCCCCAGGAGCTGTGCTTCTTCACTAGTGTTCCTGAGAGCATCGCCTGTGTCTGATGGACTCCCTGGTAGGAGACGTGGACCATGCAGGACTAGACAGCCTGCTGTCTGGAACCCAGTCACGACTGACCTGTGCATCCCTCAGCTACCTTAAGGAGTTCTATGGTGAAGCCAGTCTTAGCGTACAGTTTTCATTGTAAGCCTGCTCCTGACCTTGCCCATCTCTGGAGAGGGACCCCCATAATGCACCAATGGGACAAGGACAGTTTTCTTTTTTTCTCCAGCTCTGTTTCTAGACAACTGGGCATGAGCCTGTTGTTGTGAAGCTCTGGATATCTGGGAGTTTTTTAGTTATGCCTTTCGCCTCTGAGATAATCACATTTCAGTGCCCATAAGGCACTCTGGATGTAGGAGGGATAAATACTGAGCCATTAACCTCCTGCTGAGATGGTTTGCATGCCTCTCCCAATGTGCTTCTCTCAGACACACTACTGGGTCTAAAATTAGGAGTGTAGAGTCTGCCTGAGACCCTTTGACACTATTAGCATTAATATTAGAAATTTAGCCTCTTCAGATTTATAGAGTGTCTCAACTGCATCATGACCACAGTCCCTACAGTCTTTGGATGATGGCCAGGCAAGTTGGAGTCCTCCTGGGCACATTCCCCAACAGTTTTACTATTTCCATAAGCATTAGCATCTGTCCACTGCTCTCCTATTCGCTGCAGTTAGCCACAGAGGGAGCCAAGATTCACATCTCTGGGGTTTGTGGCCTGACATGAAGAGAGAGCTCATACTGGATTCTAACCAGCCTCAAGAGATGGTGGATGGGTATAGTCCATTGCTCTGCAGCAGGAGGCCATTCCTGACATCTATCTTCTGTGGTAACACTTCTCCCTGAGTATTGACCTTAAATATTGGATGCCCACACTCCAGAACAGAGAAGAGCTCCTGAGTGTGGGAGTATGACCATTGGTAATCTGTGGATATTTTCTTTCTTCCTTGCAGCTGGAATTGGCTGTTCCTTTACAAATTATATCAAAAAATGTATTTCATTCCTGCACATGTGCTTTTATAAATGTGGACTCTCAGACTGACATATTCCGAGCAAGTATTTGCCATGATGGGCATCCATCAGCATGCACTAACCTCAACCACAGAAAGGAGGAGCGGCTAACCACCAATAATGGGTGCTCTGATAAAACACTCTTACCAAAAGCAAATTCTATTTCAGCTTTCAAGTTATAGTCCATCACTGAGCGAAGTCAGAACAGGAATTCAAGCAAGAACTTGAAGCAGAAATCATGGAGGAAGGCTGCTTTCTGGCTTGCTTACTGGCTCATGCTTATCCAGTGCTTTTATACAGTTCAAGCCTCATTGCCTAGGTAATGGTGCTGCCCACAGTGGACTTGACTCACCCACATCAATTAACAACCAAAACAATCCCTCAAAAACATGCCTATAGTCTAACTGGATATAGGCAATTCTTCTCTCAGATGACTTTAGGCTGTGCCAAGTTGCCCGTCAAAGCTTATTAGGACAGAGGACATCTGTTATTATTCAACAAGGGATGTGGAGATATCAACTCTAATGCTTGGTCTGATGATCCCCTTCTTCTGCTCCCTCTATCTTACTGTGCGGATTCTTATTAAATAACATACTATTGTAGGGGGTGGAAATCAGTGACTCACTATACGAGGTGATGACTCAAGCTATTTCCAAGTATACAAATACTTCCACATTAATATGTAATGTAGATAAATAATATAGTAATACATGCTATCCAAGTATAAAAATAGCACCCAGGTGACTTCTCTACTCATTTGCTAAAACTGGGTCACACACATCTCAGACATCTATTGGGTGCAGTGGAAGCAGACTGACTCATTGGTGCTGATTCTAATCCTTCCTCTGGGGCTACTCATATTGCTGTTTAAACCTAGAAAGTGTGTTAACAAGAAAAAAAAAGATTGCAGAAGGGATGTGGCAGGTAGACACAGGTTCAACATCCATTCTTGACAGGAGCCATACTCCGTCTAGACACCAGTGACTTAAGGGGAAAGCTGGTGATCAGTCATCTGGGGAACCCTAGGGACCCTTCTTGAGAAACATAGCTGTTCCCTTTAGTAAGGCATATGATTGCATTGTACTGTGTGGTGGACTCCTGAGAAGACCTGTGCTTCTTGAAGCTTCTTAAATATGCAGCAGGTGGATGCTAGCTAAGGTCTGGGCACTGCTGGCTCTTTGCAAGTGGGCCGCAGCTAGGATTTCTGACTGAAAAGTTACATTAGGACAAACATGGCAGACTGAGAAGAGGATATGGGTGAGATCCCCTCCCTCCTACCCGAGATGACTCCCACCCACACTTGAATTTTGGACTTCCTTTAGAAGGATGACTCCAGACAAGCGAGAGACACCATCTCAGTGTATCCTGTCTCCTGACAGCTTCTGTTCGCCAGACAGAGACCCCCCAAGGCCATTTCATGGTGGCTCTTGAACACAGGAGAGAAGTGGCACATTTGGCAAGTCCACCTCGCTCTGTGGATCACAGAAATGGGAACAGAGGTCAGGAAGTACACCTTCAGCTTTGTGACTGCCTGCCTGTGGTCAAGGCAATCCTCCCCCTCTGTGCTAGTCATATAAAATGGAAGTCTCAGTCCTACGTGCCCCTTGGTCCTGAGCACAGAGCTGCTACTGGGTCGGATGGCTGCTAGGATTAACTCAGCACCTCCCATGTGCTCACTTTCCATGCGAATCAATGGCATAATATAAAGAGCCAGGAAGCCAAGGGGACAACATGGCTCCAGCATAACCTCAAAACATTGCTGCTTGCCAGAAATAGACATTTTAAAAAGGAGTAAAACAGACTCTTAAAGGGTTTAAAATACATTTTAGAAGAATTTCTTTGACTCTGAGGGTAGGGAAAGATTTCTTAAATTAAAAAGAAAATATATTCACAGAAGGAACAGTAAATGTGGTTGTATTGAGTTTTTTGTTTCCAACAACAGACAATAGAATAAATAAGATGAAACAGGCGGTGCAGATGGGGGATATTGCAGCACAATCAATGCCATAGGTGGGTGATGGTCACCCAATCAATAGGAGAATGAGCAGTAACAGATGAGAAGCCACACATAGCCACACACCATGAGTAAGCTCTGTGCTTACTTCTGGACACTCACCAGAAAACAGAGCCTTCATATTGACTCAAGGAGTTGACCTATGCTGGGGTCTCCAAAAGTCTGACATTGCACGAGAGCATTGTGGTCTATCATGTGTCAGAGCTATCCTAGGAGGCGTGTAGACTCTGGGATGTGAGTTAGCCACTTCTGAGGACAAGCTAGTAAAGAGGAAGACGCCCTCAAATTGTGCTTCTAAGCAAATGCCTGTTATAAGGAAACCTGCACATGTGTGTCAAGACACAGATCCAAACATGTGCTGCTGCATCATCCATGATGCTGAAAAATGGAGTCTTTGAATTCCTCTGGGTGAGAAAATGGGTAGACAAGTCATGCCACACTTGCAGGACTCATGTAGAAAGTCAACATGGGGAAGTCTCCACAAAGAGCAAGTCACAGAATACAGTGACATTGATATGAAATGTCAGAAGATGCAAGTTGTGTACAGACATTCATGTACATCACAACCCTCCCCAACCTGTAGAGTGACCCAGTGATGACAGGACAGTCCTTGAGAGGATACCTTTGATAATAGCTGCTGTGGCCCCTCAGGATTAGCTGCTGGGCTCTTTGGTGTAGGCTCCCTGCTTAGGAGGCCCAGGTTCTCTCCTCGGGGTCACAGCTCCAGAGCCCAGAGACAACCTACATCCAAGCCATGCAGAACACAAGAAGGCACGTCCAGGAGGGTGGGAGGGAGACAGAAAAGCCCAGTGCCACATCTGTGGCACAACAGACGACACCTTAAAGACTGGAAGGAAGATTTTGCTGTGAGAAGGAGTAGGATGAGAGACAGGAATGAGGGATTGGAAATGACAGAAATGCATTACATACTTACATGAAATGATCCAAGAAGTAAAAAATGGAAAAAAATGGGAAAATTGACTAGTGAATTTTAGTTTCACGCTATGCTTTCCAGGTCCTGTTGTTTTCCTAAAGTGTCCATCAAGATGTGTTAGGGTTTGGAGAACAATGAAAGCAGTTATCAAGAATAATGGTATTATCTTCTAAGGAAAAAAGAAGATTGGAAAGAAATGTAGCAGAGAGGAGTTTTTGTTGAAGCTGCCAAATGGGTTCCTGTGGTTTCTTTAGATGCTTTTTGTGCCTCTATGTTTAAAAATATTGTGTAGCAACAATATAACCCTTTAAACACATGCACCATTGTAGCAGCAGGGAGCATCCTCTTGGAGACCAGCCTCTCACTGTGCCTGTCCTTTCTATCTCCACCTCTCTCAGAAGTCCCTTGGCATAAGCACAGATTCCCTTGGGCATGGCTCTTCCTGCAGGGAGTGGATCTAATCAGGCCTCTGCAACGAGCCCCATCTCTCTTTGGACTGTGTGTTTCTTTGGAGGTTGTGAAGGTCTGGGGTCTTGGGCCACATGCGATCACTGCTACCACTTGCCTGTGTCCCTTCTTTGTGAGTGAAGCCTATTGCACAGTGACAGAATCTTTGTCACTCCTGTCCTGACTGGCTCCTTCATAAGCAGAGAGACATTTGCCACTTGAAACCGGCTCAGCTTCTCCTCAGCTTTCCATGCCTGGAATACCTAGTAATGTGGGGAAAGTTCCTCAGTCATCATCGCTAGAGCCTCTGCCTCTCCTCCATCCCTACTGGACCATCGGATCCAGCCCTCCCTGTCCATAGCCCATCCTATGTTGTGCATGCAGAGGCCATCGTTTACCATATCCCCAGAAAGGTAACTGGCATGGGCCTGTCACATCCCACTTAGAAGGTCACTGTGCCCTTGGGAAGGGAAGAAGGATCTCCCTCTAATGTACTCAACAAGTATAGATGTGGATCACTCCCAGGAGAAAGGGCGAGGGCATCCAGTCCTCAGTAAGATTGTGGGACTTCCCTTTTTGGTGTGATCATGGGACTGTTCTCCTCTTTCAAAAAGGACACATCTCCTGGCTTCCTATTGTCACACATGAAGTTCTTACTGCCCAGTTCAACCTCTCCAGCGACATCTTGACATCTTTTAGCAGACTCTGTCCCTTCTCTTTGACTGCTCAGCAGCTTGACCTGGACTGTCACTACACAGAGGCACAGACACAGGGCTTATGGGACAGCACACGACTTTCCTCTAGGCTTATGGGAGCCATGGTATCTGTGGTAGCAGCAATAAGACACCCACTGAGTAGCCTCTATCTCTGAGGATCCATTGCCTTGAGCTGCAGTGGGGAGATCCGCTCAGTTGAAGCCACCTAACAATATCCCAGAAATGGAACTGGCATAGGCCTGTCACCCCACTTAGGAGGTCACTGTGCCCTTGGGAAGGGAAGAAGAACCTCCCTCTGAGGTACTCTACATAGACAAGGTGCTTACTATGGAGCCAAGAACAGTCTCTGTCTTCACACGTGACAGTGTGAGAGAAGTTGGTAGCCACAACCTGAGGGACCTTGGAGGAGGACTCACTGCCTTACAGAGAGCAGTTGTCCCCTGTGAGGTCAGGGTTCAGATGGCTCTTTGATTGTGGCTGCCAGTGAAGATGAATGAGCATGAAATAAATTGTTCTTGAGTAGTAGCAGGGTCAGGGACAGGTTCCCGAGGTCCCTGTTTCCTCATACCTCATCTCTCCCTGCCTCTTCCCTGGTCCCTGACTCCATCTGTGTTCTGATGTATGCCTGGGGTAGAAGGAGAAGGTCCATGAATTGTAAGTTAAGAGTGGAGAGGAACAGAAATTGGTAACAACATATGCTTTTTGTCTGCTGAAAAATATAAATTTTCTATTCATTATTATTGGGGATATCTGTAGGTGGAGGCTGTCAGTTCATTTCCTGACTATCCAGACCAGAAATAATCACTCAGAAACTTTATTAATTAAATTACTGCTTGGCCAATCACTTAAGCATATTGCTAGCTAGCTCTTATATCTTTGGTTAACCCATGTCTATTCATCGGTGCATCACCACGTGGCTGTGGCTTACCAGTGGGTTCCATCATGTCTGTCTCTGGCCGGGGTCACATGGCTTCTCACGACTCCGCCTTCTTTCTCCCAGCATCCAGTTTAGTTTTCCCTGCCTAGCTCTACTCTGCCCTATCACAGGCCCAGGCAGCTTCTTTATTCATTAACCAATAAAAACAACACATATGTATGTAGAAGGACTTCCCACCCCAGATGTCTATGACATGTGTGCGTGTTTGTGAGTGTGCACATGTGTGTACATGTGGAGGCCAGAGGACACATGCTGTTGTTTCTCTCGTTCCACCTCTGTGTGGGCTCAGGGGATTAATCTCAAGTTACCAGGCTTGCCCAGCAGGCACCTTTACCTGAGGAAACATCTCACCAACTCAAAAGACAAACAAACAAACAAACAAACAAACAAACAGAAAACAGTTTTGAGCAGTCAAAGTTTTCAAATAGATAGATGCATAGGCATTGGGGGAAATTAGAGTTTAAGGGACAAAGGCAGTCACCTGCCCCATCCTCACCTGGTGCATGGAAATGTGTCTACGGCCAAGGTGCCCTTTCTGATTAGAGTCTGACCCAACATATCCCAAGGGCCATGTCTCTGCACTTGCATTTTCGCTGAGTCCAGAAGATTGAAGGTCTGAGTGAGACTGAGGAGGAGGGGCTGCATGCTTCCCTTCCTTATTCTCCTTTCTTTTCCCCCAACTTTATTCTGGGTTCACCTTTTCTGGGCTGTCCAAATGGCCCAATTGGCTACTCACTGTGTGAGCCATCAGCTTGAAACCGGGTCTGGATAGAATGGTTCTCAGTGGCTCAAAGAACAGAGAGGTCCCTAGATCTCCACAGTGAGGGCAGTGACCCCAAAAGTCTCTGCTGAATCAACTGCAGTTTTCTACAGAACAAAGGTCAATACGCTGTTCTACTTAGGCCTCAAGGCCCCACTCATCTGTATTGAAGAGGGCTTTGTAAATGTTGCTTGTGCTACTTCACTATTGTCATGTCAAAAGTGACAAACCGGAACAGAAGATTAAAGAAATCCAAAGGTCCAGGCATGGTCTGACTCATTGAAGGGGACTCCAATTTCAAATAGTAAGTTCTTATAGGAGCCTAACCAGTCAGGTGTCTAGATGGCATTTACTACCTGGCCAGTTTGGAGATAGTTATTGTGTGCTCATGAGTCTGTGTGTTATGTGTGCTTGTGCATCTATTGCATGAGTCAGGCTTGGCTGCATGGCTTAGCCGCATGCATGGAAACATTGCTGACTTAGCAACCCATGAGGGAAGAACAATTGTCTTTGATAGTAAAACTCCAGAATGCTGCCCAACAGCTCCTAAAGCTCAGCAACATTTTGTCATTGGAAGACAACCATGAATTGACCCAGTAGCAAGAGTCCAGAGCAAGCACTGAGAGTAGAGGAATGAGGTAGCAGGAAGAGGTAAGCAGTCCAGAATCACCCTGGAGAAACATCTATGCAGCAGCAGGAGGTCCTGTTCCTCTGTCACACCTGATCCTCAGATCGCTAAAGATCACAAGGTGGCCAAGACCTGGGGACACTGTCTCTGCTCAGATGTCCTTGCCACCCACTCTAAGATGTCCTTTATTTTAATGGCCCTCTTTCCACAGCAGACATAATTTTATTACTTCTGCTTTCAAACGGACCTCAAAGTACATATTTCTCTTTTAATGAAATTCACTCAGATTATCTTCTGCTAGGATTTAAATCACTTGAATTCTGTCTGCATCCAAGGAATGTGAGAGCCACACACAGGAAGAGGGTAACACTGCTACTCAGTGTCTGGTTCCCTCAGGTCTCAAACTCAGAGTCACTCTTGGTGCTTTGGACACTGCCCTTGGTCCTGAGCTACAGTTTTTTGCTGACATCTTGTCTCAGGTGACATTAAGTACCATGGACTCCTCTTGTGACTCAGTGCCTGGGTCTCATGTGTAGATGGATGAACACAGGTTCCATATAAAGACTCGAGCTTCTCCTCCTTCAGAGAAGGCCTCTGCTTTGGGGAGGATCTCTCCATCCTGTTCTGCTCCCTTTCCTCTGGACCAGCATCTGTTGGACTTTATAGGCACATGAGAAATCTCTCTGGGTCCCACCATGATGAAGGGACTTTAGCCTTTGTCCTCACTCTGATCTGAGTTAGTGCGTGGCCAGGTCTGGCAAAGCAGGGAAAGATGAGCAGGCCGGAGGTGGTCTTGAGTGGAATCAGCCTACTCCTCTGGGGCTTGGTCCTCTGTAGTGAGCAGTGTGTGTCTCTGCCCCTGACCCAATACCTCAAATAGGTGGGACCCAGATATCCGAGCTCAAGCTTTCAGATCTGTGGGAGAGGAAATAGTTGCTGGAGAAGTTTGTGAGGAAAATCATAAGGACTTCACTCTCTACACTAGACAGCCTACAAATGTGCTGTTGTCCTAGGGCTGACTTTGCATGTCTTTCCAGGATGGGTAACACTGAGTGGACACAGATGGTCCAAGCCTCAAAGCCTGCTGGATACTGGGCTGTAACTGGCTAGTTACCCTGAGAATATTTTCTGAACAGTTTACTGCCTTCTGAGTGAAAAAGGAAAAAGATTGACGGCTACACTTTTCTCTTTACCTACAGAGACTCCCAGTTTTAACACAGTCAACTCAAACCAGTTTACAGGACACGTGTTTCCAGGAGAATATTCCAGTGCAGCTGTTTTGTGTGATCTGGCCAAGACTGTCGCCCCTGAAGCTAACATGTGAGAAACTTCATCTCCAATGAAACAGTCTGGAAAGGTAGAGACTGAATAAGAGGCTGCGGTACCTTATTTTAATCTCTGCTGCTTTGTCATAAAACACTCTGATTAAAACCAAATTAAGACACAAGAGATTTTAACTTATAAGTTACAGTCCATTGTTGAGGGAAGTCAGGCAGGAATTGATGCAGAAACCTAAAGCAGAAGCCATGAATGAATGCTGCTTGCTGGCTGTCTCACAAGCTCATATATAGATAGCTTATTTATACAGCCAGGATCTGGTGCTCTTCACAGTGGGCCAGGCCCTACTAGGCCAGTTAGCTACCAAGACAATCCCCTATGGACATGTCTGCAAGCCATTCTCATCTGGGCAACGGAGACTCCCTTCTCACATAACTCTAAGCTGTGCCAAATTGACAGTTATGGCTGACCAGAACAGTTCCAAGGGCTCTGTCCTTGGGAAACGATTAAGACCATTATCTAGCCAGTGGGTTCAGTACCACAAGAGTGGTAGAATTTGAGGCTCTGTCCTCCATCCTCTCTCCTTTCACCTTGGGAAGAAACAAAAGAGAAATGTCCCTACCAGATGCTGGCACCGTGATAGTGAGTTGTCCAGCCTCCTCTATGAGAACTAAGTTCTTTCTCCTTCTAACTCACCCACTTAGCCAGTGGTCTAACAGCACACGGCAGATGGAAACAGATTACTAGCTACAAGCCATTGGAGTTTCCACAGAGTAGAGGCCAACCCAGCACCTAGCGCCCAGCGGACTGGGGAGAGGTTATCCTTACTGGTGAACCCTCGAGAAATGATTTGCCTAGTTGAAGTGTGGTGTGTTCGTGAGCCAGGTACCTGGAGAAACACTTTATTCTAGGTGTTCTGAAGAGCCCTCTCCTCCTTATGTTTTTCCATCACCATCCACCATAGGCAAGCAGAGGAAAAGCCTTCTCCCTGTCCCAGAAGCTCACATCCTTGCATGGCAGAGATCTCAGGAGAACGTTTCTGAGGCCTAGGCCAGAGCCAGGTGGCACTGGTGCTACCTGACGGTGAATGGGTGTGAGTGTGGCACTATGCTCTGTAGGGAGATGATCTCTGTTCCCCGAGAGGGGTGTGTGATCCTGGCAGCAGGACCAATATGAGGAACTCTGTCTCCTTCTTGCAAACTGGGTTATAATGAAGTAAGGGACCCATGTCTGGAGGGACAGCAAGGGGACAGAAAGGCTCAGAGTTGTCTTGGGAGATGAAGAACCCCACTTTCCTGTAGAATGTGGAGACAAGGAGAAGCTCTCATGAATCACCTAGGTAACAATGGTAGGATACAGAGAACAACAGAGGCCAGGAGGCCAACAAGATGCCCCAGGCACTGGCCACTCCTGCCGGTCACCTATTGCATCTCACTGTGATTCATTCTCTGTCCTTCTCTGTCTGGCTCTGTGCCCTGGGAGAATGCTGTGGTATTCTGCCTTGCACTCCTGAAAGATGACCATTGCTACCTGACACCATTGCCTTTCACTGATCTTACCCAGAGAGAGGCCCCAAAGGAATTATAAAGAAAGGTGAGACCCAGGGACTTAACCCTCCTGTCATCATTAGTCATCCTGCTGGTCTACAATTCCCATGCTGGCCAGTCATCCACAGACCACAGACATCACAACTCTTCCAGGAGGTAGGCTGTCAATCACCTTTTTGCAAACTCATATGACACTGATTCCCCTGCCCCCTTCGGGGCCTCCCTCAGCTTTGTTCTGTACACACATTTCTGTATAGCCTTGGTCACTTAAGGATGTTGATATTAATGGAGATGCGGGATTGGCAAGCACTGGCTTTTGGGGAACTGAAGCACTTACTCCTATATGTAGCACAGATACATATTTAGCATGCAAGAAATACATTTTGTCTGTAATTGTGTGTCGTGGAGAGCAATTTCATTTAGAAAAATAAGTCTAAAAAGTTTCTAAGTAGAAAATAATAGTAAAAAAATTGGAAACTCCAAGCAATGTTTTTTTTTCTATAAATATGACATACCCAAGACCAAGTGACTTTATAAATAAAAGAAGGTTGTTTTTTTTTTTTTAGCTAACACCCCTCATTGGTAAAAGGCATGGCATCAGCCTTGGCATGGTGCTGTGGGATCTCCTTTCGCTCCTTCAGCCAATAGCCTTTAAGATACCAGTCCACTTGGGCGTGGTCTTATACTATAAATGCAGCTGTAAAGCATGTGCTTGCTCTCTTCTGGCTCTTGCTTTCAGTTGCTAGACTCTGTTACTGTTGCCCATCATTCAGAGGACTGTTATCTAGGACAGTGATCTGTAAGTCTCCCCTAAATAAATAACCCTTTATTATTCATAATTCTGAACTAGTGTGGGATTATTTTGTGACTTCTGCCATCAGCATGGCTCTGGATAAGACCAAAATTCAAAAAGGCCAGGGAAGGGGCAGACTTCTTCTCTCTGTCTCTCATGAGAATGCAATGCCAGCAAAACTATATTCATTTCTCTGGAAGTATGGACAACTCTGAAATGGTCCAGCATTGCCCAGAGTCAATGCTCCAACACATGAGCCCTTAGGAGCACACTCAAACTACAGGCTAACTGCCATGTAGCCAGAAATCATGGGCTCCAGGAGCAGCAAAGCAGACAACTGGGCTGAGCTGAGAGACCCAAGAAAACAGGACTGCTTGGATATGTGCCTCATGCTGTGTGAGAACTAAGCAAGGAGACTGGGGCAGGAAGTGTGGGTGACAAAGCATAAGGCAGGTCATGGGGGGGCACTGAAGGTTGGCACAAAAACAGCACAGCAGGTAGGAGGGGACTGAATTACAGATTTGTGCAGTGAGGATGGCCAAGGACCTTCTTAAGGGATCAGGTCAAAGACGAAATCCTGTTAGGATCAAGTCGGACACCTGTGGACCCTTTAACTGGAGATGGAATAAGCCCAGCACTGTGGGCACAAATGGCATTCTGGCTGCAAATGGAGGCATGCCCACTACTAGAAAACTAGCCCAGTGGTCACAGTAGCAGACAGAATGCCAGTGGTATGCCAGGGAGGGGACTCCATCCCCAAAGTAAACAGAAGTGATTTGACATGATAATTTTTAAAAGTCATTGTTTTGTAATGTACAGACTCCTTTTTATAACACAATGCTCATTGACACTGGAGAAATCAATCAGAGGGCCATCTTGGAAGACAAAAATGGAAGCAAATGGGAGAGACATTCTGCAGTTCCCTAAACTCATTACCAAGGACTCAAACTAACCAAATGTTCCCTCTTAAGATTAGGTGGCACTTCTTGGTTCTGCTCTTTTTCACCCTGGAGACAGTGCTGGGCCCCGAGGATTCAGTTCAGACTCTGCCAGGTGATGAAATGTGGACCTGCAGTGCCCCTTTCCCAAGTCCCCATGGAAAGGCTTGGTCCCAGTGTGGCACTGTTGAGAGGTGGTGACTCTGAGATAGATGGATGGATGAATAGATAGATAGTTGGATGGATGATGAATGGATGGATGGATGGATGGATGGATGGATGGATGGATGGACAGATGGACAGACAGACAGATAGGTAGACAGACAGATAGATATGACACAAAGACATATCGATGTTTCTCCCAAAGCCAGCTAACTCTGGGCTGAGGCTTTTCCCTTTAGAGCTGATTGCCTCAGGTATTTGTCAACTAATGTTGAAGCTGCCTAGCACACCAGCAAGTTGATCCAATGTGATGTGTGAGCCTGAGTCCTATGTGAGGATGTTCTCTCAACATGAGCCACACAGGTGCAAAAGAAGGATTTAGACCTTCCTGGAGTACTGGATCTTCCCAGGACCATTCTTAGGTTGAACTGGCCAATCACACATTAGGTAGCTTAGCTCCAGGCTCTGGACTATCCCTTGTAAGAAGGGAGACAAAGGCCTCTTCTCATCTTTCCTGGCTGTCTGTTCCAGGGTCATCATCTGAGATCCACAGCATCAGTCTCCACAAAACTAGCTGGCCTCCACTCCTTATGCCCTGGTGTCCCTGTCTAAGGCTGCAAGAGATGATGGGGGAACAGGAGCATATCTGGGCTTTGGATATGGCTGAAGAGGCTCCCCTCAGTGTATGTGGCCAGACAGAGGCCTGTGTTCTGAGCAGTGTGAACACCTGGGGAGCTTCTTAGGCCTAACTTCATGTGAACCCATCATCTCAGTGCCTCCCTGGAAGGGGTCAGCTCTTGTCATGAAGAAAAAGACAGCTATTTCCTTAAATGTCACTTTAAATAAAACCTAAATATCCCCTCCCGAGCCTCCATTCCCAGTCCTTCAGCAGTGCTCTAGGAAGGCAAGATGTGGGGAGACAGAATTAGCTCCTGTACGGTAAGTGCGATGCTGCTGCGGTTTGAAAAATGACAAAGCAACATTTTGGAGCCCTTTTAGTGAACGTGGCAAGCAGGGGGTGGAATCGTCACTGAGAAATAATAGAGTGCTAAACCATGTGCCTGAAGCCCTCATTGGCGTGCAGCTCACACTGCAGGGAGAGGAGGAAACAGCCTGGCTGGGTGAATGCTGTACTCACCATCCATCTCGTTCCTGGAATTGCTAAACACCTGGAGGGGTGCTAGCACAGACCGATGCTGGTCTGGGAGGTCCTGGTGCTTCACTGTCACCACAGAGGGAAGGCATGGACAAAGCTGAAGCTAAAGCCAGGCAGTAAAACAGTGAAGAAGGGACCGCGAGCAGGAGCAGGACCCAGCCAGGGCCACACGCCAGGGTGACTTGGGCCAGAGCTGAGGTTCAGAGATCCAAAGAGGTGGCAGGATGCAGGAGAAACACAGATGGAGTTATTGACAACTGCCCGAGGGCCCTGTGATTCATTTTCAAAGCCCTCTCATATTCTTCTTCTTCTATTGGAAAAAGCAATACATTTATCAACTGTGAACTGGCTTAAGGGAGATTCCATGGAACTTCAGCAATGTAAGCCATTTGAGGCAAGCGGTGCTGGGCAAACATTTAACGTGGAGGCTTTGGATCCATTGTGTCTGTAGTGGCTTCTTTCATGGAGATTCCATCTCTGAAAGAGCTGGAGACCATAGCGCTGGGCATGCAACACAGGGTTATAGGTCAGGCCACACTTGAGCCCCCAGGCTATTTCTATTCCATAATGTCCAATGTGCTTAGTAGGTTTCCACCCACTCCTGAAGAAGCCTGAGGCCTTTCCACGGTGCTGTTCAGGGGTGATTTCATTTGATCTCTGCTCCCCCAG
Organism: Bramus lutescens; assembly: GCA_001685075.1. NCBI lineage: Eukaryota > Metazoa > Chordata > Mammalia > Rodentia > Cricetidae > Bramus > Bramus lutescens. The sequence goes on along the minus strand of LOEQ01004685.1, from coordinate 12,436 downwards.
GGTAGGAGGTCCTGAAAACCTGTGGCAGAAATGCAGGATCCCAGAGACCTCTTTGACTCCATGATGAACTGTTTGTTGCCCATCATGCAAGCCCAGCTCTACAATACCCACTTGTGCAGTGCTCCAAAGAACATAACACATCACCTTGCTTTCTACCGGGAATGTAAACATCATGTAACCAGGGCGTCTGCAGGTCTGTATTAATGTCTCTATGACAGAAGTCTCACCGGAGGCTTATGTGACCTCCTGTGATTGTCTGCAGTGTTCAGTCTTGGGGTACACAGACAGGAATCTGGCTTTCTTGCTGGCTGAGGACCAGAAGTTCTTGCTCCTTGCTGCATCACCTCTCCACTAGATGTCTATTAGCACAAGAGCTTGTTTCCCTCTAATTGACTAGAGAGAGGGCCTTGGAGAGGGTCACATTCCCAGCACAGAGCCACGCACAGCCTTCCATTTGTTTTATTCTACTAGCTAGGAGCAAAGACATCAGTCCCATCATGCGCCAAGAAAAGCACCACAAGGTATGACTCTGGAGGGAGGCAGGGCCATCTTCAAGTCTGTACTTTCTTTTAAAAGAGTATGACATTCACTTGAAATTGAGTTCAAAGTTTGGCTACTAAGTGGGGACTTTCAGCTCAATACCCATAGCCTTGAAGGTCACCCTGCAGCCATGGGCCTGCTCATTCTTTGCTTCCTGGCTCTCCAACCTGGCCGTTGCTCTCAACGAGGCCTGTAGTCCTAGAAACCCTGTGGTCCAGGTAGTCCTGTGGGGAAAGTGCCTTAGATGCTAGGTAGCTGCCATTATTAAGGGAGGCAGAGAAAAGAGGCCATAGTGTCCTTATGAGCTTGCAGGGATTCTGTACACTGTACCCCAAGTCATTGGCCTGAGCCTGACCTAAGAGCACAGTTGGTGGCTGATCACTGAACTGCCAAGAAGGAATCATCATGCCCTTTGTGCAATCTGAGGAATACCTCTAGAGCTGCTGAAAAGTTTTTAATTTGGTGTGGGAGAACTGTCTATATTCTGTCAATCATGTTTTAAATAAATGCTGATTGGCCAGGCAGGAAGTATAGGTGGAAAAACCAGACAGGAAGTAGAAATGATGCAAGAAAAACAGGAGAATTCTGGGAAGGAGAAAGTTGATTCCTCCCACTCCTGCCCAGATCACCGAAGCAGCGGGGTGTGATCTGCCCCACTGAAAAATGTACTAAGCCACATGGCTAACATGGATCAAAATAATGGGTTAATATAAGCTACAAGAGCTAATAAGTAGCCTGACCTANTCTGGGAAGGAGAAAGTTGATTCCTCCCACTCCTGCCCAGATCACCGAAGCAGCGGGGTGTGATCTGCCCCACTGAAAAATGTACTAAGCCACATGGCTAACATGGATCAAAATAATGGGTTAATATAAGCTACAAGAGCTAATAAGTAGCCTGACCTAATGGGCCAATCAGCTTTATAACTTATAGAGATCTCTGTGTGATTTTCCTTGTGGCTTGCCAACTGTGGGGTACTGGGTGGGACAGAAACCCCAACAAGGAGGCCCCATTCATGTTACATTAATTAGCATATTTAATTATTAAGAGAGCAGGAGGCTTGGGAGTATTTTAAAACAATATAAAAAGAACGAAGACCCCATCAAGTTGCAGCTTTGCTAAGTCATGGCATGTCAGGCCAAGAGGACAGCAGCCATGGGACCTGAGTGTGAAGGAGGGGCCAAGAGAAGGCCATGTTAGGATTCAAAGTACTGGGAACAGACTCCAGAAGATGGCAGGGAGGAGGGCTATCTTCACAGCACTGAAAATGAAGAATGCCTAGTTCAAAATGGAATATAGTCACTTTGCTGCATCTAAGAGCCACATTAAAGTAAGGTATAGTTATAGAGGGACAGAGCCAGGGTGGGCCATGGAGGGAGTTCTAGGTGAAGGGCTGCATTGTGCACTGGAGGAAGCCAGGCTCCAGGGAAGGGCTGCTGTAGTGTTAGGGGAGCGGGCCTGCTTTTCGTCCTGCCCGGCTCCCGCACGGCTAGCTTATA
>LOEQ01004684.1:242540-256405 GCA_001685075.1 Bramus lutescens | reverse complement strand
TAGATAGATAGATAGATAGACAGACAGACAGACAGACAGACAGACAGATAGATATTTGCTCTCTTCCAACTTCTCCCAGGTCCTCACCTCACTACCCCCTATCTACCTGCATTCCTACCTCTATATGCCTATCCCTATATCTCCGTCCCAATCAATACAACTTCTGGTTCTTTCTTCCTCTCAAAAAAATAAAAAAATAAAAAATAGATAGACGAGATATATAGATGATAAATGATTAAAACAAAGAGGCAAAAAGATAAAAAAAATACCAAACCAAACAGGTACTCAGTGTATGGCTTCTCTTTTCTGTTTTACACTACTCCTGAGCATTCAGCCTACCCTGGAGTGTTTTAGGATACCCAGTGTCACTATATTGGAGAAAACTGATTTGGGGGAGGAAATTGTATAAAAACATACATAATAAGAAGCTGGGATTATGGGGTCTTCCATGCTTTTTCCTTTTCTACCCAATTCTTTTTCTTCCTTTCCCTGCAGATATTCAGAAATAAAACCCCTGACCCAGAGTGTATAAGTGAGGTGTGCTGGTGATTTTGAACAGAACTTTTTCTCTTCAAAGCACCTAAGGCTCTTAAGTGTAACACATTAATTGTGCCCAGCATCCTTAGCACCAGGAAACTGCACAGTGGACCCTGTCTGAGCCTTTTCATCAGGTGCCATTTAGCGTAGCATTCCTTCTTCAAGACCTACTTTACAGCTGCAATTCTACACAGAATTCAATAGAGCAGGAATAGGTTAAGGATTTAAACAGTTCCTTCTGCATAATCAGCCAAAGAACTCTCTGTTTTTACAGGCCTTTTAGAACAATGACCTGTTTTAAAACATGTCTCAGAAAATGGAGGTATATTTTTGTATAGTTTAAGTTGTATACCAAAGTACCCAGTCCATTTCAAGTGACTCTTCTACAGTGGATCTCTTGTGACTAAATTTCAATGCAAATTAGTATACATTTGATATTTTTCTAGCAACTGACTCCTATTGGGTTCTCATGATGTCATTAGGACCTTGGCATCCTAAGCCCAGATGCACTGACATAAACATCAACATGACAAAGAGCAACATATAGCGTGGGCATCAGAATAGTTCATTTGTCTTCATGCTCTAGCAGCTGCCATTCTGGCCACTGTTATCCTGTAACATTTGTAACAGAAAACTCACTAGAGATGATTAACTCTACTAAATTTTAGGGTTTCTATACTTTAAAAAATGATTTGTACATGTATCTGTGTCTGTGCGTGCAGTCCTGCACACGAGTACAGGTGTCTGGGAAGGCCAGAAAAATCTGTAGGGGGTGGATTCGGAGTGCTTGAGAGCATCCAACACGGATTCTGGGAACCTAGCTCAGGTCCTCTGCAAAACAATCCAGTCTTAACTGCTGAGCATGACTGGCCCACAGAAAGTTTCTGAAGTTAGTTTCATAGTCTCCGTAAGGCCACTGCGGCTAGAAGCATGAATTCACACACATCCAAAGATTGTTCTACAGACACCCTCATGTTAGATTTCAAAACGTTTTAGAAAATAGCTGCTTTTATGATACAAAAAGTTCTAGAATATCCTTCTACTCATGAGTGGGTTGTCAGTTAACTCAAATTATCATAGTATCAGATAATCTTGTGATGTATAAAGTACAGTAACAACTGAAAAGGTTTGGATGATGAATGGCATAGGATGTTTAAAAATCCTGGTGAAGGTCATAAGTGCAATTATAATCATTTCCCCAATCAATCCTGGGAGCAATAGTCTCTGTGCTGATTTTAACTTTCTAATGTCCTTGGACCCTTGGCTAGTAGGAGAAAAGACACAGAATAACGAGATACAAGACACAGCATATGCAGCCAGAATAAGTGAAAAATCAACTTCTCTAGGGAAAAACAACAAAGCAAGACAGATGCTATTTGTTTCACATCTTCCTTAACTTCTAATATGGCATAATGTCACTCAGATGTTAAGTAAGAATATTAAAAGTGTGGTTATAATTGGCTTATTTATATCTTGTGAACATTTTCCATGAAATCATCAATTGGTACCCTAATTGTTTTCCCATTGCGTGCTAAAATTACATCCTACCTCTAAGAAACACATATATTTTATACAGCACAGATATTGTTCTAAATTTTCCCTGGATTCAGGTTGTTCATATCTATATACATTTTTCAGGTTGGAAATCTAAAAGAATTGTATCAATTAACACCTTTACTTGCAAAGTAATGTAAAATTCAATGGCTTAAAAACAATCATTTAATTTTTCTTCATAGTTACCAGGTTATTAGCCAATTCTTCTTGTTTAATATATATTTGGGTCAACACATCTAACTTTGCCCATGCATGTGAGGTCTGAGGAACCTTATAGGGTCGCTTTATACGTGGACTGAAATGTGGCTGTCTATTCCCTGGGGTCACGGGCCAGCCTTTTTCATAGGACAGCAACTGGGTGACAAGAGAAAATGAAGAATTATCATAAATCTTTTGAAGTTCAGCCTTGGGGCTGCTTCATTGGAATATCACTCAGTACTATATCACTGCAATGAAACACTGAAGAAAACCAACCTGAAGAGAGAAATGTTCATTTTGATGTATGGTTTTAATTGGTTCCATTGTTTCTGGGTCTGTGGTGAGACAGAGTATCAGCATAGAGCGGTATGATGGAACAACACGGATCACTTGTGGCAGACAGCAGGGAAAGAGAAAGGGGCCAGGAGCAAGCTATCACCTTAAAAGTACATGCTCTCCTGGCCTATGTGGACCCAATCCTAACATCTGTCATTTCTCAGCAATATAACTATCTGGGATCAAGACTTCATTCAAAACATGAGCCCTTGGAGAACATTCTAGACACGTACTATAACAATAAGTCTTATAACATTCTATTAATAAAATAAATGACAAAACTAGCCACATTTGAAGATAATTATATTCTACTCTTAAAGAGAAGAGTTACAATATCACATTGCAGAGAGTAATGATACAGAAGTTATAATTAACTGGGGAATAGTTACATCATTATATGCAAACATATGCGTGTGTATATATATATATACATCATTTGTTCTGAAAATATATTTTAATATGCAGAAATTTTAATTAAACTAAGCAAAGTGAGTATTTAATTTTTCTTCCATAAAAGATTCTTGCCATGTAATTCTCAGAAAATTGTTTCCTGACCTTTAGATTCCATCTATTCAAATATTCTCTGTTAAATTATCATAGATCACTTGTTGTCATATCAAATGAAGTGATTTCTCCTATTTATGTGGGTTCTAGAATTTAAGGTGATGTGGGATATCCTTCTGCATGCTACAGATATATGTTGCTTTTATTGGTTGATGAGTAAAGCTGCTTTGGCTATGACAGGACAGAATATAGCTAGGCAGGAAAGCAAAACTGAATATAGGAAGAAAGAAGGTGGAGTTGAGAGAGACACCAGCAGCTGCCGAAGATGCAAGATGAACTAGAGAACCAGTAACACCACAAGTCACATACACAGATTATTGGGAATGGGTTAATTTATATGTAAGAGCTAGCCAGTGATAAATCTGAGCCATCAGCCAAATAATTATAATTATTTTGTATATAGTCTGAATGATTATTTCATAGGCAGCGACAGGACCAGGAGGGACACAAAAAAGCCTCTGGCTACAGTAAGATTCTTGGGAACAAGAGTCTGCCTGCTAGCCACATCTAAAGCTTTAGTTCTTGAGATTCGCCTGTAACATGGCAGGTAGCCAAGAAAAAGAATCATGTGATCTTTGCTGTCTGGGGTTTCTTCTTCTGGCTGGATGTCAGAAGCATATAAACTATTAACTAGAAGCCGATAACCCACAAGGCTCAGAAAGCCTTTGGGTGACACTCTGCCGGTCTCTTAGCATGTCCATTTCCCCACATCACACCTAGTCACTAGCTCTTTTGTTCCACACAGTTGCACAGAAAGGGATCCTCTCTGTCCTCTCTTGAAGGCTGAGTTGTGTCTGCTCCTAAAACTCACCTGACCAAATTTTAGCTCCTAGTATCTCTAGAGACAAGACTTTGAATGGATAGATCTGTTGTTTTGTTTTTCTGTAAAGCAGTCAAAGGTCACCCTGATAAAATATGAATCATTGTACTTATGCAACAGGAAATCACCCGACAGACTTATGCATAGGAAAACCAGTTATGTGCAGGCCAAATGGAATTTTCCTTTCAGACCCCTAATACATAAAACTACAAGAAAAAATAAATCTCTATTGGCTTCACCAATACAGTCTATGGCTTTTATTACAGCTGCTCCAGAAAATCATAACCTACCTAAGATCAACATACAAAGTATGAATGAAGAGAGGAAGTTGTTTTCCAAACTGTTCTTCACTACAAATTTCAAGCTACTGGTACAGACAACACCTGGGTAACAATTAGCAGAAATCTCTATAACTTACCATACATAAAATCTAAGTTACTAGCATCTTGTATTTAGAAATCACATATAATCTTTCTGCATGATATGATATGTCCAAGATATATAAATTGGCTAGATAGACAGATACAAACACCTAATTTTATTAGCCTGGGGTGTAGATGTGGCCATTGTGGTATAAGGAAAACAATAGCTAGAAAACCTGCTGGTGCTGCCAAAAGTAATATTTGAGCTACTTACTTGAATCTTGATTTTCTCTATCCTGTAAGAGGACATTTTTGATTTATGTGTTTAATGAAACCTGTACTGAAGCAGAAGAGCAGCATGAATTTAAAAAATCTGCTTCATAAGATAAAATTGAAGAACCTTGAGTCCTACATTTATTAGAAAATGATAGATAATCCTAATAGATAACATAATCGTACTATAATAAATTAGAGTTCTTCAGAAAAGCACAAATCAGATAAAATGTCTCCCAGAAGATTAGCCAGTGATCTAATGGGAAGTTCTGAATCAAAATGTACAATAGAGCAGGAGACATAAATTATGGAAAAGTATGCATTTTCCAAGCTTGATTTACAAGAAGTTTACATATTTTGAATAAAATAATGAAGTATTATTAGCTATGAGATTAAATATAAATAATAGTGAGGTGTCATAATAAAACTAAATAACAACAACCTGGAGAAAACAAACCATTATCATTCATGGATGTTCCTGGGAACAAACTCAGAAATGGAGATCTGCATGGAGAAATTTTATTAACTAGAAATCCATAACAACATCTGTGAAGGAGAGATCAGGAATGGGCAGAAAGCAAAATCAAAGTGAGGTCAGGTTGCAACAAAGCCCTTATCTGATCGTGTGAGTAGATATGGACTAAAAATTGCTCTTTTAGGGTTATTAGCAGAAAGATGTTGTGACAGTCATTAGAAACCAAATTCGGGAGAAGGCACATATAAACTTAGAAGATGCTGCCTTCAGTCTGGAAGTACTTAGCTTTAACATGCAACAGACACCATTTGTAGCAGTAGGAAGGAGAGCTTTGGTTCCAGGGGAACAGTAGGCAGTAAGCACATCACTCAGCACAACCCTCCCTTGCCCTGTGAAGTGCTAATTGTGCTCTAAGTATGTTGGGCCTCTCTGTGAATGACTCACCAGATTCAGAATTGTCTCTTTTCCTGGAGTAAATTATAAAAGACAGCAGTGTAAAGCTGCATGGATACTGCTATTGCTGGTTGCAATATTTATGTATTTCTATTTCGTGTGTGTGTATCTCTTCTGTTGCATGTATACAAGTATTCCAATGTATACCTGTTACCCTCATGGATCAAAATAAGGCATACAATCCCTTGGAACTAGAGTTATAGATGGTTGTAAACCACCATGTGGATGCTTAGAACTAAACCAGAATGCTCTGCAAGAGTAGCGTGTGCTCTTAACCCCTAAGTTTTTTCACCAGTCCCAGTATAACTTGTTTTTAATTGCTCTAGCCTCCACATAATTTTTAGCGATAGGAGGTAATGCATATTTATATGCATCCATACTTTTATGCATTTATTCATTTATTGTGTGTAAGAAATGTACATGGCACACATATGTCAATTAGAGAGAAACCTATGGAGTCAACTCTCTCTTTTACTACATGGATTACACGGGACAAACACAGGTAGTCATTCGTGGCATCAAGTGACTTTATCTTCTAAGCTATCTCACCATCCTAGTGAAGTATATTTTTATAAAATTGAGAGCGGTTCAGAAAAGATTGGGATGCTTGGGCTCAGTGTAGAAATTAGTTTTTGAAAAGCAAAGATGACAAGTGAAGATATTTACTTTCCTAAGCTCCAGAGAAAATTCTTTTAAAAAATAGGAGGGAGAATAATATTTTTGCATAGGAGAAAGATATTTTGATTTAGGTAGAAAGCAGAATACATCCTACCCTAAAAACTTCTGCTGTTTTCATTACCTTAGTTCCTTGCATTTCTCCCAACTGTCTTATTTTAACAGTGGCAACAGAGTTGAATAAACAAGTGGGGGAAAGGTGGATTGAGACAAGAAAGAAAATATCAACACATACTAGGAGTATATTTTTCTTTTGACGTTATACTCTTTGGTTAGTCTGCTTTCCATTACTGTAGCAACCATCTGGGACAAGCAATGAAGAAAATGTACTTTGGCTCATCAGTTAGAGCAGTGGTTCTCTACTTTTCCAAACCCTGTAACCCTTCAACACAGTTCCTTATATTGTGACCCCCAATCATAAAGCTGGTTTTGTTGCTACTTCAAAATTGTAATCTTGCTACTGTTATGAATTTCAGTGTAAATGTCTATGTTTTCTGATGATTTCAGGAGACCCCTGTGAAATGATCATTAGATACCCAGAGGGGTCATGATCCACAGCTTGAGAACCACTGATTTAGAGGGTCTTGTCCATTATAGAATGGTTCCATTGGTTGTGACAAACCAGCACAACATGTTAGGAACATATGGTAGAGCAAATCAGATTAAAGTCTTATATAATAGCCAACTTTATTCAGAGCATCATACTGTTTATATTCTGAGGGTAAAGCAAGGTCATTTGAGCAAAGGTCACACGAATTCAGGCTATATACAATCATGAGGACAACTCCCATGCTTAGAAACATCATTCTGAATAATAACGGATAAGATGATAGGAAATCTAAAGTAAAATCACTCCTATTTACACCTAGGAGAGGCACGAAAACACATCTCAAGAACAACCCACTTAATGGAGGAGCAAAGATTTGGGACTCTTGTGTTGTTTACCTAACATTCTCTCACCAGATCCCAGAAAACTCCCCACAAGGCCTCATTCATGGACCATGTTCTGATAAAGAGGGAGAATCTGGGTCTTTAGGATTTAATTTAGAGTTAATCAGTAAGACCTAAAGACTTCCCATGAAGTATCATCTGTAACTGGAGATTGTATGTTGGTTTCCGAGCTACCCAGACCCAAGTACTTACAGAGAAACTATATTAATTACAACACTATTCAGTCAATGATTCAACTGTATTCCTAGCTAGCTCTTATATCTTAAATTAAACCATATTTATTGATCTGTGTATCACCATGAGACTGTGGCTTACTAGAAAGGTTCTGGCATCTTTTTCCTTCTGCAGCTTCATGGCATCTCCTTAACTCTACCTTCTTTCTCCTGACCTTCAGTTTGATTTTCCTGCCTACCTATATTCTGCCCTGCCATAGGCCAAAACAGTGTCTTTATTAACCAATGGTAATAAAACACATTCATAGCATACAGAGGGGGAATCCCACACAAATCATATTTAAAGTCCACCAACTCCCAGTGAAGCAAAACTAGGCAACACATGATTAAGCATGTGGACCTCTACAGACATTCCCAATCCAAACTGTAGGATTTGTGCTTAAAGAATAAAGCAGTAAAATTCAAAGGTAAAGATTAGAGATAACAGTGACACATTACTGAGAGACACGTGGTGATACTAAGCCTTACCAGGGTTTTATATTCCTGTTTGGTATGTTTTCATCCATTTTCCAGTTAAGGAATGCTGGAGCTCAGTGATGTGAAAAACTTTTCTATTTTTAATCCCCCATAATATTTTTATCGATTGTCTGGATATTTCACATTGTGAATCCTGAGCACATTCACTTCCTAGCCTGTCCAGGTCTGACCCCTCACCCTTGGGAAGCTCTCCCCACTAAAAACAAGAAAGTAAAATAAGAAACAAATAAACAAGTCCAATCTGTGTTTCTGTGTTGTCCATATACTCACTGCAGCATTTTCAATAGTGATATTTCATTTGTATTTTAATAAACAAAGCCTGCTGAAGTTCAGAGAGTAAAACAGCCACATCCATCAAGCCTTACAAATGAGGCAATGATGACACACACCTTTAATCCCAGTAGCCACACTAGTTTGACATAGAAACTAGGCAGTAATAGTGCATGCCTTTAATACCAGCACTAGAGAGGAATATAAGATGGAAGGAAACAATTTTCACACACAGATTCATTCTGAGAATTTTGGAGGCAGTGTCACCGTTTTGGACTAAGGTCAAGTTAAGAGCCAGTGGCTGACTGTTTTGTATTTCTGACCTTCAGGTTGAACCAAAATTTCTGTCTCTAGGTGATGTGGGGTTCCCCTCTGTATCCTGTGATTACCAATGATTAATAAAGAGATTGCTTTGAGCCTATAGCAGAGCAGGGTAGAACAGAGGAAGACAAGAAAAACTAAACTGAATGCTTGGAGAAGGAAGGTTGAATCAGGTTGAAGCCATGGAGTGGCTACCAGAGAAAAACCTGCCATGTGACAATATACAGATTAATGGAGATGAGTTAATTTAATATATGAATTAGCCAGAAATACGCTTAAGATATCGGCCAAACAATATTGCAAATAATATGGTTTCTGTGTGATTGTTTTGGGTCTGAGCATCTAGGAGCAAACAAGCAGCCTCCTATAACATCTGGGTTTTTATTAATCATGCTACAATGTTCAAACTCCCTATGTCCAGTCCCTTAAAGATAACCAAGACCTTTCCCACCTGCACTCTGGCCAGAAGCCCTCAGCTGTGGAGAGCTATGCTTCAGTATCCTTTTCAAAATTTTTAAGAGTTCTCTTCAATGACTTTCAGGCTAGACTGTTACTTTGTTGAGGTGTAGTGGGATAGTGGTTGTCAGAGAAACCTTCTATGTCCCTCTTTCCTACCTGTGAGTCTGCAGTCATTAATACCATGACAAAAGTAACTGCCTTGCCCCTTACAGTGAGTGGGGGCATGGACCTTAGACTTCCTCATGGTTTCTGATGACAGTATGATCCATGGACCTCAGCATGGTCTCTCATGCCAGTATAGATCTGGAACATCAATATAGCCCTCTACCACTGTACAGGCCACAGACACAATCATAACCCTGGGAAGCAGCAGAAGCCATGGACATTCTCATAGCATTCGGTGGTATCTCTGGCCACAGACATCAACATAGACCCAGTTGCAGTAGGACCATGAACCAAGACAGGGTTCCCCTTGGAAGCACAGATCCAGGCACAAACTTGTCCACAGGTGTCTACCCAGGCCACTCACATCAACTTGGCCCCAGCATAAGCCCAGCCCATGGACATCAACATGACCTAAGATGGTGACCCAGACCGAGTACATTGGAACGGCCTTCAGTGGTAACTTTTGCCAAGGACCTCAACATGGATCTGGGCTACTGTGGAACCACAGATATTCACATGAACTTCTGGCTTCATCATGGTCTGGGGAAGCATATCATGTCTACCAAAGTGACCTTTAGGGTGAAACACAGACCAAATAGGTCTTTAGAGGAGAACCAAACAAGAAAATGGAGTTTTTATCTTGGACATCCTATTTTTTCACAAGCAGGGTGATCCTGTGACTGAACAATCAGATGTGATGGGTTCTGAGTCAAAGTGCAAGCTCCCGACTGCTGCATACCCTGTTGGCTCTACTTAACTAGGATGTGGTTCCTGTCCACAGCAGCCTTCTCTCGCAATGATCCCCTATTTCTGCCTCAAGTTCCACCCAACTCCCTCCACCACGCAATCCCTATTTCATTCTTCTATTTTTTCTACCTCTCTAGCTAATAATGGCTTTTGTACTTTCAAGCTGCTGGCTAAGATATGACAGTGAAGGGTATAGATTCGTCATTCTCTGCATGTAGCCATGATCCACCATCTTTCCTCCTGATTTCCTGAATCTACATTTTAAAAGCATCTTTCCAAAAAAACTTGCCTTTTTTTCTTAGTTGTTCTGGAGCTGGAGCTATTGCAGGCCCTGTAGACTCTTTTTCTGCCACTACATTATTCCTCTGAACCTCTGTGATTCTTTCCAGTATCCAGAAGCCCTGCAATGTGTGCAAAGGCTGGCTCTGCCTTTGTGCACTTCCACCAAAATGTGAACAGTTTTCTTAAAGTTAAAACCAATGAGTAAAACATAGGGAGTGAGAAAAGATAAGTCTAAGTTTAATGCAGAAGTTCATACACTTCTTTAGACACAGGAAGCTATTAGACCTCTTAATTTTGGGAAATCCTATAAAGAGACCTATCTGGGGAAGGTAATTCTGATAGATGCAGAGTGGAATAGGAAGAACAAAAACTCTTTCAGAATGCTACTGTTGGAAAACACTTGATGCAGTAAGAAAACAGTGTAGGACACAGACCAGACACCAATAGGCATTCAGATCAGAATCGAGAGGATAGACCCGATGTGCAGCTGCCTCTTCCCTTACTGCCTTGCCTAGTTAGTCCATCCTTTATGCTTCTCCACCATGCTTCTCTTCCTTTGTTTTTCCACTATCTACCTTCACTTCAGGAATCAGAGGAAGAACTTGATGGAGTAAGACGGCACAATATAACCTGAAGACAAGGTCAGTCACTTTGTCTCATGAAAATTCAAAATAGAATCAGTATAGGCACCCCGATACTAGGAAGGAGGAGTCTAAGCCTTTAGCGGATATGAGGCAACTAATTCAAAACCAGTCTCCTCATGGGCTCATAGTTTTCTCAAACCACATGCCTCTCTTTACTGTTTATATACTTTGTGTATGTAAGGAAAATCGAAAGCTGCAGAGTATTTAAAGGAGAATGATCCACTACTAATTTAAAAACAATTGCCTTCTGTGCCGATGGCCTCAATGTTCACCAAATTTTGGCAATAAGCAGAAACATTCCCTGAACAGGTGGAGTTTCCTCAATGAATGTCAGAACAAGCATACATATGGTGTTTTATGTATGGTTGGGTCATTGAAACAAAGAGCAAAATAATGAAAATATATGATTGCTCAGATGTCATTTGCCTGATGGTAAGTAATGCTATTGAGGAACAGGGAATGCAAGGGAAGATCTGTGAATCACATTATATTACCATTGCAACTGGTATAACCACCAAAGAGGCAGAACTTAATAAAATGTGAATTTGTCTTTAGGGTAGAATATAATTTCATGTACTTTTTTTGTCTTGGGGCTCATTTTATTTGTTTTTCACAAACAGTCTCCTTAGGTTTTTTATTTTGTTTTGTTTTGTTTTGTTTTGTCTCTTTAAAAGTTGCTATATAGTATGCATTTATTTCTCCTTCTCTTCCTCCACCTCTCAGTAAAGGAGGAAAATCCCTGAACAGATGTTGTGTAAAGATTGCCAAATTCATTTTGCTTTTGATGTTTTGTGCTCAAAGCTACTTTTGGAGAAAACGTTGGTGGAATGAACTCCTTGTTGTATACTGTACATTTAAGAGCAGAAAGACAGTTGGAAAAGGAATATAAAAGTGCTATTAAAAACACCCATGTCATTGAGCATTCAAAGATGAACATAAGGGAGAAGCTGGCAAGGTTCCCATATGGAAACACACAGGCTGCAAGTTCAACACTGCCCTTACTCTGGTAATTATCAAGAATACTATTTTATTGGAAAAAATAACTATAGCAGTGAGATGTTCACACTAGGAAGAAATTTAAAAGAAGCCCAATGATGCATCATGATAAACACTAAAGGTTAAAGCAAGCTGCACACACACACACACACACACACACAAACACAAAATAGTTAAAACAAACAAAAGACAGCAAAATCCCCCCAAACCCATCTGATAGTAGAATTCCATGGGTTCAGTTCTCAACTGAATATAAACATACAATTCTTGTTGAGCATCCTGTAAAGTAAAGCATGATCGTATAATAAAGTCTCAGAAAAAAATGATTCTCTTCTTAAAACATAACATCTCCAGTCAGTCTGGCCACAGATAATCAGAGCTGGTGATGTGCAGGTAATAGAGAGGCAAGAAGATGCAGGTTAGGATGCCTCCACGTTTATGGAAAAATGTCTGCCATACCCCCATATGTATTGTAGAAAACTTGTAGCAACAGAAGTGGGTACTGGCATTTGTGGGTCTCTGGGAAGCTGTTGAAAGAGAATAGAAGGTCTTTCAGAGGTGGAGACTTGAATAAATATGCACACTTGGGTCTCTTGATCGGCCATGCAAAGTGCTACAGACCTGGAGCCTTTTACAGTAGAATTTCTTTTAGAGTTCTGAGGTGAGAAGCCTAAGATCAAAGTGATCCACCGGAAAGACTAGTTTCTTTTTGAGACCCCCTTCTCTTGGACTGCAGGCTGGCACTGTATCCCTTTGTCTAGATGGTTCTCCCTCCCTTCCTCTCTCCCTTCCACATATCTGTTTCCTAATCTCCTCTCTTAAAAAGCATCACTTTCATTGTATTGGAAGGGGCTGATGACATCTGACCCAAGCTCAAATTTTATGATACTTGTGCTTTTCAAACTGCAGTTTGTTACTTTATAGAGCTGGCTTCATGGTCTTTCTAGTTGTTACTGTCCCTGGATTGACATGACACAAGGATAGGCATATGACAAAGGAACTGCACACTTCTTTGAAGACCCTGTCTCTAAATAAGGTCAAATCCAGACACAAGAGATATTGAAAATAGGACATTGAATGTGTGTTGTGATTTCCTGTGGGTCAGAGGTACAGGATTCAGCCCCTCGCTCACCAGATGAGCCGACTCATCCCTGAGCACTTGTTTACTGCCAAGAGCTGAGTTATATGCTTGGAACACACAGAAGTGTGTGGTCTTTCTTCTCTGGAAGCTTATAAAGAAGTATATATAGCATAAGCTATACTATAAACATCTGTTTTAAAAGCTTCTGGCACCCTTCGCAGATTAAGAGTACACAAACACAAACACTAAACAAATACAAATGATTGACAAGCAAGTCTTTTCATAAAGCAAAGCAAGAAATATAGCTTGTGACGTTTTAGTTATGGTCTGAGGTGTATGCAGAAACTCACAGATATAAAAATAAGGGCCAAGTCAAATACAGTCTGTAACACATGCCACAATCACAGATATTGCAATGAGATGAGGTCATGGGTCATGATGTCCCAAAGGAGCCATCAAAGCACAAGCCAAAGAAGCAGAGATGAAAGTCACTAAGATGCTCCAAGAGCTGTCATACATTCCAGAGAATCAAAGAAAACTTTAAATTATGTATTAAATTCAATTACAAAATTGAGTCTGTATGGAATTTCATGGACAAAATTTTATGCTAGCTTCAGAGTCCAAAAGGAGTATTACAAATATCCCAATAAGAATTATTTAAGATTTAAGGTTATGTTGGTGACTCATCAGTCAAACAAAAATAACCCAAACAGGACCAGAGTTAAAAGGCATAAAACAAGACAAACAATGGCACAACAACAAAAGCTTTAGTGTTAGTATAACTTTGAGCTTTGGTGGACTGAGACACGAAGATCCCTGGCTCACTAACCAGATCATTTAGCCATCTGTCACTGGTTACTGGGTTCAGAACCTATCTTTTAACATGAGGGCCTGGCTTGCTTGTTGGGCTTTCTGTCCCACCCAGTCCCTCAGCCATATAGTCCCAGAGAAAATCACACAGAGATCTCCATAAGTTATAAAACTGATTGGCC
>LOEQ01004684.1:217262-233038 GCA_001685075.1 Bramus lutescens | reverse complement strand
AAGCTAGCCGTGCGGGAGCTGGGCCAGACGAAAAGCAGGGCCCGCTCCCCTTATTACTACAAGCTACAAAAACCCCAGCTTGATGCATGCATTCTGTGTTCTCCTGAGGTCTGGTCAATGTGTGTCTTGGTCCTGTGTCCTGATTACAGGGCAGCCAAACTGGGAGAGAAAAGCTGTTCTAGCTGCCGAGATCTTCTAAATTCTCATCTTTTATTTCTTCCTAAAAACTTAATTCTTATATAAAAAAAACCCTTAATTCTTATATATTTTTAGAAGGTCAAGGCATCTGTAGCTATCAACATTTAAGAAATGTCCACTATACTTTGAATTAACATAGGAAATTGTTTTTAATGAGAATGTCTAGTAGTTATCTATTCTAGGAAGCTTATGCAATAGTAGGTTTTCACACAGCTCTTTCCAACATCATTATTGTGATTATTCCTCGCTCCACCCCCTTCTCTTTGCTCCCCTTCCATCCATTCATCTCCCCACCCAAGCCTCCCTCTCTATTGTTACCCTTTCTCCTTTCTGAAGCATGTAAATGCTTTATAGTTCAACTATGAATTACTAATTTATGGTTTAATTGCCTGAAAAATTGAAGCACTGGTTACCGATTTTAGAATCTCACAAGAATATGTTATTTTTTTCCGTTAGTCTGAAAATTCAGCACCTTGAACAGCAGCCAGCATATGACACTGGACTGATCTCTGGAGCTGTCAGTACCAGCCTCAGGAATGCTTTAGTCTCACTACTGAGGAAAAACACCATTTCATTTCTCCAACTTTACCTTTAGTTTCATTCCATCCTGGCTTGAGGTCAAGGATGTTGCCTAACATACCTGTTTCAGTAGCAGCAATAAAAAGTGTTTGTTCCGATGCAGAACCAAAACTACTATCATTAAATTAGAGTGAAGTTTGAAAACCTGGTATAGGGACTGCTTACCTTTTGGGTATGTATAGCTTTAAAAAATATTTTGATAATCTTGTTGACTGATCTTATTGATCCTAATATATGGGAAGAATATCAAGAACAATTCATACATTACATTCTGGAATATCACATGGCTATCTGGGAGTACTTTTGTGCCAGTTAGAAATGGAATTGTTTACTAATGTCTGTCTTAAGGTTTCTAAGCTGCAAAGAGATTTCATGATCATAAAAACTCTTATAAAAATGTTTGAGGATAGCTTTAAGTTTCGCAATTTAGTCCATTATCTCCATGGTAGCATGCAGGTATACACGCTACTGGAGAAGGAGCTGAGAATTCTACATCTTCATCCTCAGGCATCAGAAGCAACTGTATACTACACTGAGCTTAGCTCGAGCATGAGACCTCAAAGCCCACCCCCACAGTGACACACTTCCTCCAACAAGACCACACCCACTCCAACAAAGCCACACCTCCTAATAATGCCATTCCCTGTGGAAGCCATTTTCTTTCAAACCACCACAATGTTATTTGGATAATTTACTATTGTCATATAGAGATGGTATTAAATTTTTAGGTAAATTTTAAAATTCTGCAACTTTGCCAAATTTATTTATTAGTTACAATAGTTTGCTAGAGCCTTTGGGATTTCTCTAAATATAAAATTTTACCATCTCCTGTGCATTCCAATCGTGCCTTCTTTTGCAACTTTCAAAGGCCTCTATTTTTTTCTTGATTGCTTTGGCCTGAATGTCCAGAAATTCGTTGAAGAAAAGCAGTGAAAATTGGGCATCCTTGCTTATTCTAGATCTTAGAAAAATTTCAACTTCTTCTCACTCAGTATAATTTAGCTGTTGGGCTTTTTACCTTGTATACTCAGCATAGTTTAGTTTAATTTAATTTAGTTTAGTTTAATTAGCTTTATACTTTCAAGTATTTTTCCATATTTTCCTAGTTTTCTCAGTATTTTTAATCATGAAGTAAATATTGCCTGATGTCCTTTTGGTATCAATTGAAATGATCAATAGTTTCCTACCTTATTTTGTTAATGTGGCATATCATATTTATTGATCTGTACATTTTAAATCACTCTTACTTCACTGGCTTGAATCCTACTTAGCCTGGGTGAATATATTTTAATGGAATGTTGAATTCATTTGCTGAGAATTTCTTCATGCACATTTATCAGGGAAGTTTATCAATCGTGGTTTCCCCAACTTCTCTGTCCTTTGTCATGTCTGGTTTGGGTATCTGAGTAATGCTGGCCTTCTAGAGTATACTGGGAAAAAGTCTCTCCTATTTTTTGGAGTTGCCTAAATAGAATTATTTAAACTTTGAATGATTGGTAGAACTTACTGTTGAAGCTGGTGAATCCTATCCTTTGTTCTTACATTTATGTGGAGCCTCCTATTGCTGATTATATTTTACTACTTGTCATAGGTCTACACAGATTTTCTATTTCTTCATTAATCATTCTTGGAAAGGTGCTTGTATCCCAAAATTTGCCTATTTTTGCCAGACTAGCAAATGCATTAGAATAAATTTAATCATAGATGTAATATATAAATTTATTTGATATCTAATGTTTCATTATATTTTTGACTATTATAATGGCCATTTTCATTATTATTCTAGTCTCCAGTTGCTATAGCTAAAACTGTATAGCTATTACAGTTATCATTTCAGGGAACCAAAACTTTCTTTCATTCATTTTTTCCATTTTTCATATTTTTATTATGACCATTAAATTTCTTCCTATAATTTGGAATGTAGGTTCCTCTCATTTCTGTAGTTCCTTCATATACAGTGATATTTTTAACTTGGTATCTTTCTATTTTTATTGTTGTAGTAGTTTGTTTTTTCTTTGTGTGTATGTGGAGTGAGGGTGATGTCTGTGTGTTATAGAGGCCAGAGGGGAACAAGGGGCGTCCTGCTCTAGCACTCAAGTCTTTTTCTAATGACACAGCATCTCTCTCTAAATCTCAAGGTCACCTTTTGAATAGGCTGACTGGTCAGGAAGCTTTCTAGGTCCACGTATCTCTGTTCCCCAGTGATGCTGTTATAAGACCTACCTGTCTCTGTTTCCCAGTGCTGGGGCTAATAACATTTGTATTTGTGTCAAACTTCTATGTAGGTATAGGCGATTAAAACCTGATTCTCATGCTTACCAAGAAATACATGAAACCATTTACATAGCCTCAATTTTTTGCATCTTTTATGAAAAAGTTATTTTGTATAAATCTCCCTTTAATCACTTTTTGTTCTATGTTGTAAGATTGGGTATGTTATCTTTATGAGTTCAAGGCCAGCCTGGTTTACAAGAGCTAGTTCCAGGACAGTCTCTAAAGCTATAGAAAAATCCTGTCTTGAAAAAACAATTACATTTTCAATGTTGTCCCTCTGTTTTCATCCACACAGGCAAATGTTTTTATTCTCTTCCAGATTCCCTCCTCAATGTGCTGACTGATCAAAAATACTTTCTAGTATTTTTAAAGCTTTGAAATGTTTCTTGTTATTTCTTGATTTCAGTGTGTGTGTGTGCGTGTGTGTGCATGTGTGTGTCTGTGTGTGTATGGTTTCAACTCTTAAAATGTAATCTATCATATGATATGACCTGAAGCATGCTGATAAAAACAATATGAGTTCTGTACTTCTTGATAGAATTTTCTCTAGACATCTGTTAGGTTCTTTTGGTCTAGAATGAAAGCTGTTCCTTTGTTGTCTATGAATCCCCTAAAGTCTATTGTTAGTATTCCATATATATATATATATATATTATCATTAAACAATAACATTTCTTGTTTCTTTTATTGTCCATCATTTGAATTTTATCTGATAGGAGAATGGCTGCTTTTGCTTTCTTTATTACACATAGACATGAATGCACTTATTAATTTTCTTCACTTACGTTATCTACATTTCTTTTGAAGTGAAAAAGTGCCTTGTGATTGTATATAATTGAGTATTTATTTAAATCCTGTCCAGGCACTTTGCTTGTTTTGTTTTTGTTTTTGTTTTTTTTTTTACATTGAAGCTGCCATTATGAAGACAATGATCATCCATCATGGAGCCAGGTGGCTCCTACTTCTCTAGCTCCATAAATGTGCAGAAGAAAGAGTTCTGAGTTGTTTATGTTGTTCATGGCTGGTATCTATGAGCATGCTGGCTTCCTGCTCTCTCCCATGCACCTCTCACTTTCTTCTTGTCAATTTCTATGCATCATGGGAACATATACCACACAAGCTATGTAAATCCTGCAAGCACAGTTTGAAGGCATCAGGGAGCCTTCTCGATCCTCCATTGATTTCTAGACACTGTACTCCTAAGTGTCATTACATTATAAATCTTTCTGAAGAAGTGCTGGGAGAACCAACAGCTGCTCATTCAAAAGCAATGGCAAATTCAGTGATACACAGCTTGAACTTGCTGCTCTGACTCTTTCAATTTATATTCCTCAAACACAACTCTCAGTGTAATACCTTCTAGAATAAACTACCATGTTTTTTCAAAGGTCGTTATACTTAGGAACAATGTCTAGTCTTTTGTCTTTCTTGCTTGTATTCAGACAAACTAAAAACCATCACTATCACTGTACCTATAAGTTTGTATATTGACTTAGAATTTCATATCTCCAACAATTCAAAAACCCTCATTTTTTTCATTGAAATTTGTCTAAATAGTGTTCTCTTTGTGATCAAATGTCTCTTCTTTCACAAATACTCCCTACTTTTCCTGAAGTAATTCATTCTTACTTCTATATCAGATAGCTTATAACATGTTGTCTGACTTTTCATTATTTACACCCTCGTTTTTATCTGCTCTTACATGATGAGCTCCTCAAAGACAAAGACAGCACAATCCATCCCTGCGAGCCTGGCAGTATCTAGTCACATGACAGGAAGATGTTTTATTATTACTGAAGTGGAGTAATCAAGTAGGAGACAGATCACCTGGTAATATTCATGGAAGCCAGGTCGTTCTAAAGATTTGGAACCCGGGAGCAAAGACTAGGTTAGGAAGAGGCTAGTAGCCAAATGAACTAATTCTGACTTCCCCAGCTGGGACCACAATCTATGTTTAGACTTCACCAACCCCTCATGCCTTAGGCCACATACAACAGACAAGGTATGTGTCACATATGAATACTGTCTGCTATAAAGGACTATGACAAAGATTGTGTGCCTCCTAAAATATCTTACCCCAGGTGCATAGCTTCCCATCTTACTTTTGCATTCTTAACCACAAAGTCCTGAAATTCCCAAAGTCCAAGCTAAGAAAACAATCTTGGACTCATAATCAGAAAACCCGTGGCACTCAGGATCCTTCCCCTGCTGAACACAGAAAGTACCCTGATGGGAAAGATACAGGTCCTGTCTCTTCCCCCGCCACAAGTCTTCAGACCATAGCAGTTGCTGACTATGGCCAAGTGTGATGTACACATGAAAAGAAAATATATCTGTCTTCACTGAGCAGAGAGACATTATGTCCCAAGAGATGTGGGATGCACAAAGGAAGGATGTGCCTTTTCAGCAATCAACTTAGTGGGGAGTGTAGAAAACAAGCCCTCGAAGGGTTTTCATGGTGTTCTCTGTATTTATTTCTCTCATAATGTCTAAACAGTCTAACAGACAGTATAGAATTCCTGGGAGATGATAAAGCGACTGAATAATACTAGCTCCGAGCAAGAAGCAGGATGAAAAGAGGAAGGAGTTATTTCCTTGTCTGTAAGAATCCCATTAGAACTGCCTTTGCTTTCAATAATAATGTTAACACGCCGATATAAATGCCTCTTGTCTTCAAGCCTGAGAGCATGTCAACATAATAGAGGTGTAGGCAGTGTTTATAATTATATAAAATCACATGGTTGGGAGTAGAAGAGAACTAAGCAGTCTTCACCAACAATAGGAAAGCATGGGAAAACATGTTAGGAACCAGTGACATCCCCTATGAAACACAGGTTCTCACACTCAGGAACTGAAATCCACTGATTACACAAATTAGTGTGCTATTCCATAGGGAAGTAGCTGTGTGGTTTTCTTTTGAATAAGAAAAAAAAAATAACTCCCGTGGCCAAACTTTCAAAATGTCATTTAAATAAGTAGAATGTGCTATTAAAGGAACAACAAATGAAATCCATTTCCCCAAACAAGAGATTTCTGAGACTGCCATTAATACATTGCCTAACTTGCTTTGATGAATAAGAAAAGGCGATCTAAACAAAATCACCAAATAATAGATGAGATTGCTAACGTAAAGGGACATTTGAGGGGTACTGTAGAAACCTAATAAAGTAGAAATTTCCCAAATTATGTACATATATGAAGGCAATCTAAAGGAAATCGCCATATAATGAGAAAAACAGAGTTCCAACTGGCCATTTCTTGTCACCAAACAGCGTCTAGTTTCAGGATTGGATTGTATCTAATTGAGTCCTGGTCAAAGGGACCTCAAGGGAGTCCCCATACAACCCCGGCTATTGTCAAGACTATAGGTTGCTCTCCAAAAACTGACAACAAAGCCCCACTGCTGAAGACAACACCTACGCAACTCATCAAACATGGAGAAGTCAGGAAGGTGCCTACAATGAGCATAGCCCCTACACTCCAGTGCTGTTGGTATAGGAAGGTACTCACTACATTGTCAAAAAAGAAATGTAAACACCAAGTTGGCCAGAAATCTTTTGTCTACAATGGTGTACCACCTGCAGGACAAACTAAGGCAGTGGTGGCACAAACTTTCTGGAGTAGTGACCAATCAATAACGGATTTGACATAAGTCCCAGTCCAAGAGATAGAACCCATATCTGACACTGCTTGGGTGACCAAGAACCTGAGACTAGATGGGACAGGAACCTAGGGGATAAAAAAGATAAAAGAACATAGTAAAAAAATGACTCCTGATGATATCCTGCTATACTAATGTTACATAATATTTGATCACACTATAAACCCTGAGATTACATTATTTACTGGAAAAATCTGTTTCTGTTTCTGTGTGGCTCAGTTCTAGCACACAGCTTTAATCCAAGAGCTTTCTGTTTGGATATAGTAAACAGGACTAAATAAAGTCAACCACAGGTTAAAAGGCAGAACAAGCAACCAATCGACAAGAATAAAACCATAGAGTGAGAAGGAGGCAGAAGGATGGAGAGAGAAATGCACAGGAAGTAGAAGGGAGGGACATTCAGTTTGGAGAGTTGTGTTTAAGATGGTATAGTTTTAAAGCTCTCTGGGATGACAGCAAAGGAGGAAGCAGATTGATTCTTTCTATGCCTCTCTGAGCTAGCAGGCATCACCCCAGCATCTGGATACAGAGCCTTTATTGATAAAAATAGAAAAATAGAGACTTAATTAATAATTAAAAACAATTTAGTCATATATCAGAAACTTGTTTAATCGTTATGTATCATCAGAGAAGCTTCCTTCTGCAGTTGATGGAAGCAAATACAGAAACCCACAGTCAGACATTATGTAGATAGTGAGAGACCTTGAATACTTAGCCCGAAGTGGGGTGTCCCAATCAAATTCCTCCCCGTCAGAACTCAAGGAACCGTGTGAAGGAGGAGGGAGAAGAGTCAGAGGGATTGATGACTATGTGTAGAGCCAGAGGGGATGGAAGATACCAAGGAAATAAGTCCCTCTAAATAATGTGAGCAAAGTTTATTTGCATTCACAGAGCCTGAAGCAGTACAGGTCTACACAAGGTCCTATGCAGTACATTATGTCTATTAGTTTAATGCTTTGGGGGGATTCCTGAGTGTGTGAATGTCTCTAATTTGCGGACCTTCTTTATGTTAGTTTGTCTTGCCCAACGTTGATGCAATAGTTTTTGTTTTTTCTTATTATATTATTTTGTAGTGTTTTTAAAAACTGAATGAATGAGTCTATTAATGAAAACTTGAGTTGGTAAAGGTTAACAACTGAATTGACAGAGGAAAAATTTGTTTTCTCTATTANTAATCAACTACTCTAAGGCTGGTCTCATGTTCAGGAGTATTTGGCCAACATATAATGGACTCTATCGTCTTTAGTGTGTGCTTTTACTTGGTTATGGTTTCATGGGTTTTGATTTGTAATTATAGCTTTGTTTTGTCTTATTTTGTTTTGGGAGGATTTATAGTTTAATTGGATTTTTGTGTGTTTTGAGAAGGAACTTAAAGTTTGTTGGGTAGGGATGGGGAAAGGATCTGGAAGAACATGAGGAGAGGAAGAATATCATCAAAATATATTCAAATTTAGCATTTATCACCATATCTGCAATGCAGTAGATGATGTAGGAAGTTGTTGATGTTCGTGCTGCATTCACACATTGAGTTACCTAGGTAAATGTAGTATATTCAGTCATCATGACAAATCTATCAATGAAATAATGTCAAAGGCTTAAAATACCTATTCCTGCCCAATAGCAAATAATTCTATTTATTTTTATAAAATGAAACCTTAAAAATAAAATGAATGATAAACTACCCATGAATTTGCTAAAAGCATATTTCTATTCTGCCAGTTTTGAGCTCAATGAAAGCTAGTATCCAAAATTCCATGCATTTTGCCTTCTGAATGTAATTCAGAATAATGTCAGACAGCGCAAAGAAACAGAAGTTATGTACTAAAGCCCTTCCTAAGTGTCATGAGACATAGACCGGGCTGCAAGTAGCTATAAAGGCCAGGGTTGGATTCCCTTGTTCAGCTTTCTAATAATTCCAAAACTCCAGATTGGAAGTGTCATAAAACAAAATAGGCAATAATCTTTCCATTAGACTATTGAAAAGAAACAGACAATGAAATATCATGTAGTGAGTGAGAAGGAGACAAGAATGGTGGAAACAGAATCACACAAGTGTGGCCAGAATGGTCAAGGATGGTTGCAATTAGCATTGATGTAGCCAAGTAAGTGATTTATCTCAGCGTCAGAAATATCTGGGGTTACCAACTTCGAATCTGGTCTGCAATTTTAAGGATTTCTAATCAGTGAAAAATTGATTGGGCCCATTGTTGAAATTGGATATCACAGAGCAGCAGATACTGGAGCAAATTCATTCATCTTTTGGCCTAGCAGCAAAAGAAATAAAGAAAAAAGAAGTCAGCAGAATTATCCCCAAATAAAACCAAATCGAAAAGTAAAAACATTAAATTCTAAAACCATACATTCAGCATTGGGTGTATTTGGTGATGGGAAGTAGAATCCCAAGAGTATGGTCCCCTAACTCTATGGACAAGTTCCCTTGCTACCTGCATCAGTGCCAGGCATCACACATTGCTGGCATCAGTACCTACAGAAGTCTCCATTGCTCCCGCTTTATTCTATAGTTCTCTACATGAACTAATTGGGTGATACTTCCCAAACTGCAACACAAATATGCTGTGGGATAATGCTCTGTACACTGTAAAGATTTGTCACTCATAGTGGTTTAATAAAATGTTGATTGACCACTAGCCAGTCAGGAATTATAGGCAGGGCAACCAGACTAAGAGAATTCTGGGAAGAGGAAAGGCAGAGACTTAGTCATCATCCAGAAACAGAAGAAGCAAAATGAGAATGCCTTCCTGAGAAAAGGTCCCAAGCCACATGGCTAAACAGATAAGAATTAAAGGATAATTTAGTTTAATTTAAATGCCAGTTAATAATAACCCTGAGCTAATAGGGCAAACAGTTTATAATTAATATAACCCTCTACATACACCACACTTTGCCTGGACACTCAGACAGTTCTTCAGTTCTGACTGCCTCAAATACAAACATCAATCACACAGATAGCTCCAAGACAGCTGCCAGCATGCAATGTGCTTGAGCCTGTACCAGCCATGATTGCAATGACCTATGAGTGCCAAGATCACTGAACACAGGGAAGCAAACCTTAAGAGGATTCAGAGCACCCAACAGTTCTTTCCTACAAACATTATTCCTTGCATTTGTTTTAAATAAACCTTGCATTTGTACATCTCTGAGCACATGATGGCTATAGCCTTACAGATTTCTGTGACGTCCTTGAGGCATCTTTATTACTCTGTTACAGAGCAAAGCCACTCATCTTGTATCCACAAAACAATGAAAGAAGTTGTCAGAGACTAGGGTCACATAATACCTTTTCAGAATAGGCCCTAACTGCCTAAGAGCCTCTCATTATAACAGATGTCCTAAAGTGTCCATTCTCCTGTGGTAGCATAATCCTGGATGGTATGCCTTAACATTCAGGAACTAAACCATAATATCAAGTCAACCTCTTAAAGAATTCACTCATAGGATCTGTACATAAAGAACTGGTGATAAATAGATCTGTAAATGTTGATCAATTAAAATAGAAATGAGCAGGGTTTTTTGTTTTTTCAGACCTGGACTTACAAAGGACTTGTATATGATTTTACAACCACTGTAAGTCCATATGTGTAGCATCCCTCCTGGGTCTGAAACACACTGTGCTATTGGCAGTAGGTAGATTCTGGAAGAGGAAAAGTCATTTTCCTTTACAGCATGGCTCTTGGTAAGTCAACCACAATTCAGTTGTAGAGCACTCATTCAAGAATATATGGACAGCACCACCTGGACTAATGTTGTGAGATATTAGTTATACTGTGTGAATATATGTCACTGTGACTGGTTTAATAAAAACCAAATGGCCAATAGCTAAGCAAGAGGTATAGGCAGGACTTCCAGACAAAGAGAGCTCTGAAGAAGAAAGGGGTGGTTGACAATGAGACAAAGAGCAAGCAGAATAGGCAGGAGGAGAAGTAAAAATTATGAGTCATATGGCATCATGTAGATTAATAGATATGGGGTCATTTAAGTTACAAGAACAAGTTAGAAACAAGCCTAAGCTAAAATCAAGCTTTCATAATGAATAAGAAGCCTCCATGTCATTACTGGATTATTTGAGAGCTGCCGGTGGGACAGAGAAAGACTCCTTACAGACTTAATGTGTTTAAACAAAAACAAAAAGATGGCACAAAGTTGGACAACAGAGAAGTCTAGATCGAGGGAATTGCAGAAGTGGTGTGTATACGATCAAAATGATTGTATATAATTGTCAAAGAGCTAATAAAAATACTTTCAACTAAAAATAAGAAATGATCATTTTGATATACAGATAGTTAAAGCTTGGGGAACTAAGTGATAAGCACAAGGAATACTCACAGAAGGAAATGGAGGGTGTTATAATAATAAAGACCAGAGGTCTTTATTTATTATTAATAATAAAGACCAGAGGTCACTCCATCTACAAGACATTGCCTAAGTTAATGTCAGGAAGGATGGGAAATGATTATTTCCTTGCATCAGGCTTGCAAGACAGAGAGGACAAGGAAAATTTGCATTTTCAATTGGCTTGCACTTATTTCCTAGACAGGTTTGCTATTGTTGTAATGAAACATCATGCACAAAATAAGCAAGGTGGGGAGGAAATAATCTATTTGGCTTATACTTCTATATCATAGTCCATCACTGAAGGAAGCTAGGACAGGAGCTCAATGATAGCAGGAACCTGAAGGTAGGAACTGATGTTGAGGCCATGGAGGGGGGCTGCTTACTGCCTCAATCCCAATGGCTTGCTCAACCTGTTTTCTTACAGAACCAAGGACCACCATCCCACGGATGGCACTATACACAATGGGCAGAGCCCACCTCCATCAAGCACTAATTAAGAACATGACCTACAGGCCAGATCCTATGGAAGCATTAATTAAGGTTCCCTCCTCTCAAATGATGTTAGCTTGCATCAAATTGACATAACTCTCCAGCACAATCATATTAATTCAACAGTTTGAAAATTATTTCTGTCTTCTCACAAATAGTACAGGGATCATAGTCATTACTCTACATATTAATTACAGCAATAAAAATAAAGCTATATATTCTGAGGAAAACTAGTATTCCTGAAGGACCACTTTTTAAATATATACCAATTGATTTTGATGAGTCTTAATCCTGGGATTGATTTTCAGTATCTGTCCTGCCTAGCAAGTAATAGTTTGCCTCATCGATCCCTCTACTTGGTCATGACTTCCTGTATTATTCTATCAGCAGCGAAGAGAGATTTCTTTCTGTTGATAGCATTCTGATGTTCAAATGATACTCTAATGCTATTCCTAGCAAGTATTTTTTTCAGTTTTCATAGGAGATGACTGATGATTATGTCTAAGGAAATGTAGAACTTGAATATTGCTATTTGAGATCATGTAAGACTAATTTCAAAACTGTGATAGACAACAAGTCAAGTAAAGGAAGAAGACATGATGAAGTTGTTTTTAAATTTTGAGTATCCAATTTCAGGGACTAGGGGAACAGATTCATAAGGGAATTTACTTATATGTAATACATTTCTTCTAGAAATATTAACAATGGAAAGCATGAATACAACATGTGCCCATTGAGAGAACTATGAATGTTATGGAGAAATGAGAAGACTGCCCAGTCAGTGAAGATCTTTCCCTAAAAGCACAAATACTTGAGTTTGACAGCCCAAAATCCATAAATGGAATGGTTAGAAAAAAGAGAGCAAGCAAATGTTAGGAGTTAATTAGCCTGTGAGCCTAACCTAAGTTAGTGAGAGTAGATACCACAAACATGCAGACAAAGGGTGGAGTGTACCTGGGAAAGATCATGACATGCAAGGGTGTCCTCTGGTCTCCACATGCATCCTCATACATGTATATCTCCACATAGAGAAACATATACATGCATTCATAAACATAAAATATGTATACATATGAGCAGAGAATGATTATGAAACTATGGAAGGAAACTACAAGAATTGCATACAGAACATCTTCAGATCACTATTAGAGAAAGCAATGATCTGATGGAGAATATAAAGGGAAATATTACAGAAGATGGTCTATATTGTACTCAAAGAATATCTAAAAGAGAAAAGTGTGTG
This sequence comes from Bramus lutescens, assembly GCA_001685075.1. Classification (NCBI taxonomy): domain Eukaryota; kingdom Metazoa; phylum Chordata; class Mammalia; order Rodentia; family Cricetidae; genus Bramus; species Bramus lutescens. The sequence goes on along the minus strand of LOEQ01004684.1, from coordinate 220,241 downwards.
TGTGTGTGTGTATGTGTGTGTGTGTGTGTTTTATTATGTGTGCTTGGTTTAAAATGGATTAGGGATGCTATAAGTATATACATACACTTAAAAATGATGACTAGAGAAAATTTAAAATACAGCAAAGTATTTTCATTCTATGTTTTCTTATAAAAGTTCCATAAAGGATTTATGTACCTAGTGTTCAGACTTTATCTTCAAATTGGAAAGCATTTTGATGTCTGTTCAAAGACATTTCATGCAAATATCAGGAATGCGTTTCTCCATAGTGAGTAAACTTAAAGAATTTGAATCACCCTTTAACACAGAAGGTTTGTATCTCATAAAGTCCAAGCTAGTTAAAGAATGAACTTTGCTCCAATCCATCTTGCCTCCCACTTTGTCTGGCTGATAAAAGGCAAAGCATCAATCAAGGAAGATCATAACTATCTAGTGCTTTAGGGAGAAATATGGGCACCTTAGCAAGAACATAAAACCATTATGAGATAATTTGAGTTTGGATGAGCATAGGTCAAAAGCATCACTTCTCAAAAAAATGTCATCACCAAAGAAATTAGACTTCTATACTGCTGGTGCACTCTTCCCTAAAAAGTTTCAAACTTTACTGCTTTTAGTGGAAATTATAATATTAGTATAGTCTCAAAACCCAAGCTATGTGAAATATAAAATCAAAATATTAAATTAATACTAAATTCAGATACATAGACATATTCTAAGCATCCACCTTTTGTTCCCCAGACATTTTTCTCTAAAGGGTGTGAACATTAGCACATTTAAGAAAGGTTGTCTCAATCCTATGTCTTCCATGTCCATCCCTTCAACCCTCAGCAAAGTCTCTCTTCCTTTCCATTCCTTTACAGAGCATCCACTTCAGGTGAGTAACATACACAGCTTACAGAGAGAAAAGAGCATCAAGGAAGTTCAGCGTGGGCACTGTGGTTTACGGTTTCTACAGAAATGTTTAGATCTTAGTCTTCTATTCACCTGTCAAGTGACCGTAAACAATGACCTCACTTATCTAAGCATTAATGTCTTTATATAAAAAGGGGACAAAGAACTAGGGATATAGTTCAGCAGGTAGAGTGCTTGCCTGTCAAGCATAGAGTCCTGGATTTGATCTCCGTCTTCCATAAATAATGTATAATGATATATACCTATAATGCCAGCACTTGGAATGTAGAGACAGGAAGGTCAGAAGTTCAAGGTCATACTCATCTACTTAGGGAGTTCATGGACTATATAAAACTTTGTATCAAAATATAAAATATGAACAAATGAAAGAAGATAAAAATGAACTTGTTGCATAATGTCGTGTCATTCAGTAAATAGCATATATAAGGTATGTGCCACATATTAAGTATTTAATAACATTTAGTTTTTAATACATTATTATATCAAAATAACAAACTACAGGAGAATAAAATTAGGATTTTTGAATATGAGGAAATGTATAAGCATGCTACTCTAAAACTTTATTATAGCATATAAATATGCATTGTAGCAACAGAAATACATATTTATCTTTTCATGCTTTCTGTAATAATGAAAATATAATACTGAACACCTTTTGCATCTCAAGTCTTAAGTTGTCTTATGGGGTGGTTGGAAACTTAAAATGATTGTTCATCCTAGAAATACATCGTGAGGATTTTGGTTTTTGTTTTGTTTTCATGTTTCACTTTGCTTTCATTTGCTTTAAAGGCACCAAAGAGGAAGGAAGACCGAACCCATGTGGAAAAGTTAAGAATGACCCCATTACATGCCATTTGTGTGATTCAGCATTATTTACCTTTTGTTTCTTGTCTGGGAAGAAACACAAATTATGAATTGACTATGCAGCCTCTGTTCCCCAACACATTCTCTAAGGCTCACATGGAAATACTTCTATAAAATGCAAAATCTTGCAGATCCATTTTCTGTTTGGTAGAATCAAGTAATTCTCACAGTAACAGACCATTTTGAGACCACTCTAATCTATAGAGATTTCTCACTTTTTTGACCACAAATTCCAATCATTCATACTTACAGTTTGGTCTAAGTTTTTCACCCAGTTAGAAGTTTCTGAATGATCATTCCATTTTCTTTCTCCTATTCTATCTCATCTGCCCCAGTCCACATAGACTTCTTTCTACATGGATCTGGCTTGCAGATGCCTACTTTGTACATGGAAAGTGGAATGAAATATTTCCTCTTTTTATATTTTTTGCTGGAGATCAAAGAATAGATAGGAAGATATGGTGTATAGAGGTGAATATGGTGTTCACATTGGGGGAAAGTAATATTCTTCTCTATAACTAAACACATTATATCCTAAGTCACAGGTGGAGAAAACAGAAAGTATTTGGGTCAATAGAAGAAGACAGACTGAGTTCCAGAGATAATGTTTAACTGGGCAATAGGATGCTGTGAGAGACCTGTTACGAATGTAGACAGACACATGTATGTCCTTCCACAATGTCAAGGTTGATGAAGAAAAATTTATATGTTTCATTGATTTAATTGGCTGTAATATATGAACCCAATTTATTTTACTTGATAGTATAGCAATTTGGCAATTTGGGGCTCTTTTATTCTAGACAGAATTAACTCTCTGATCATATATTATAATTTATATGGTAGTGTATAAGCCAAAAATATGGCTAACAAAGTTTTAAAGGCTTTAGAGTTCAGAGAAGTCTTACAGAAAGCAGGTAGAGTGGTGTCATGGATGTAAACTGAGTAACTACAAAGTGATTAGATAAAATATTAAGGGGTCCATTTAGAGGGTGTTCAGAAGCCATGGAACCTAGCCTGTTCTGGTAAAGTAGATGAAAGGCAAGGTACATTCAAAGCAAGTTGATGGCAAGAACAGGACCAGACCTGTCCAAATGAATAGTGATGGCTTAAAGCCATGAGGGTGGTCAAAAATTCATTTCCTGGCAATAATGTCTGTTTGTGTGTGTGTGTGTGTGTGTGTGTGTGAGAGAGAGAGAGAGAGAG
>LOEQ01004684.1:200438-217233 GCA_001685075.1 Bramus lutescens | reverse complement strand
AGAGAGAGAGAGAGAGAGAGAGATGGCTAGTGACAGGTTGATAGGTGCCGCTATGTGTCTCCCTTTATTCTGTACACAGGACTATTCTTTCTGATTTAGTTTGTTACAGCCATGTGCTCATTTGTACCTGATCTATATTGATCAATTCATAGAAAGCACTTTTTTTTTACTTGCATGAGTAGGTTACTCATCCATCTGCATCAGAGTTTGTCTTAGTCAGTAGTGGATGTCTCTGCAGAAACAAAATAGTCAGACTGCCTTAGGATTTACACTCCACGCACAGCCAACTGCTTTGAGAATGCAGTCATCAAGGACAACACGAAGCTAGAAAGTCACTGTTCCACACGGCAGCATAGGGCACAGATCATTCTGAAATATATTTATACTCAGATTTCCCTCCATGAAAGGTTTTCCACCTTTACTTGCCATGTACTTTAGTCTTTTTCTCAGACACAAAGAAGTTCCTTACCTAAAGGACCTTGAAATCATCCTTAACTCCTTGAAACATACCTTGACACACATAGTGAACCTCCAGACCTGGTTTAGCATTGACCAAAACCAGAAATCTCAAAGGAAGCTATAATCTGCCATTAAATTCCCATTGCTCTATCGTCTTTGTGGAAAATGGTCTAGGACTGTGTCTGGTGTTGATTACAAAGTCTCAGCAGAATTAGAGTTTCCCCCAGAGCACCAGGTTCTGCAGCTCATGAGACTACATTCAATTAGCTTTTGAAAATTGAAAAGTCACTGCTAACTCCATAATTTAGGTAATTGAGTGCCCGAGGAGAAAAAGGCCACTGCAATGGAAAAAGAATTCGGACCTTCAAGATACTCTGACAGTTTGCACAGTAATGCTCCGCAACCAGGAAAGTGGTGATGGGCACCCTCATTCTAGTGAGTAAATAAGACTGGGACCCTGGCCATGGATGATAAAGTCCTATTGGTTCACAGGGTACAAAATCAAGTCTGCTAGACTCCCGTTGCTGACCTCATTTTCTACCTACTCAACAGGAAATGTAACATACTCTCATCTTTCAAATTAATCTACTAAGTCATTAAAAAAAGAAATTTCATACAAGCGGATCTCCAATGTAATGACAAAATTAATTGGACAGGGATAAGGGAGAGTTTCATAAGATCATAAGAAATAAAACAGAAAGGCAGTGTGTCAGAGGCAGCAAAATACATACAAAGAGATGCTCTTGTAACCTCGGCTAATAATCAATTAAGGGCCATTAGCACATAGAACATTTTGTATACATTAACCAATCAGTTTGCACAGCATCCTTGCCAGGGTCAAACATCTCTAACCCTTTCCTACTCCCCACATGTAAAGAGAAATGGGTGTTCAAAACAGAGGCCTAAAATGTTGTGCCCTGGAAACAGAAAAATATCATATAAACCGAGATGTCCTGGATAGACCAGGAGAAAGCTGGTTCACAGTATTACAAAGGATGTCACTGAGGACAGAGCTCCAATTGGATTTGTTTCTTCATTTTTCAATTAGCACCAGTGTGTTTAACCTATTTGTTGATGATACATTCAATGAGATAATATGGGTCACATGTAGATCAATGTCAATAGGGCTGGGGAATGTGCTATTCTAGTATAGAATTTCATTACTAAGGTACAAATTTTTTCAACAGAATAGTAAAAAACTAAGGCAATATTTAAACCAGCAATAGTGGTATAAAAAACAAATAACTCCAAATGTTAGTGTCTTACACCAAACATTAATACACCTTTACTATCTAGCTTTAAAAATATGTAATTGGAAGCCAAATGATAGGCTAAGTACCATTTGTCTGCACATTTTTATAAACTCAATAACCATTATCTCTTTTCCAAACTGCCATGTTTTCACACTATACCATTACTTATCAAAAAATTCCAAAATACTTTAAAATTTCCAAATGTCCAATCTAAATATGACAAAAGAGATATTTATAGGCCATAGCATGTCCTGTCCAGAATGATGTCATATTTAGTAAAAACACAAAGAATATAATCTGGATTACCTCACTCAAGATGATTTTTTTCAAGTTTCATCCATTTGCTTACAAATCTCAAGATGTAATATTTTAACAGCTGTGTAATACTCCATTTTGTAAATGTACCACATTTTTTTATCCATTATTTGGTTCTTGTTTCTGGCAATTATGAATAAAACATCTATGAGCATAATTGAGAAAGTGTCTTGGTGATAGAATAAAGCGTCCTTTTCAGTATATGCTGAGGAGTAGCATTGTTTGATCTTGAGGTAGATCAATTCCAAATTTTCTGAGAAACCACCATATTTATTACCATAGTGAGTGTGTAAGTTTGTACTCCCACCAGCAGTGAGGAGTGTTCCCCCCTTGTTCCACAGCCTCACTAATATGAGCTATCACTTCAGGGAAATAACAACCTTCACAATAGTCACAGAATATATAAAATATCTTGGGGGGTAACTCTAACCAAGCAAGTGAAAGACCTGTATGATAAAAAAAAAAACTTCAAGTCTTTGAAGAAGGGAATTAAAGAAGATACCAGAAGATGGAAATATCTCCCATGGTCATGGATCAGTAGGTTTAACACAGTTAAAATAGTCATCCTGCCAAAAGCAATCTATAGATTCATTGTAATCCCCATCAAAATTCTAATATAATTCTTTACAGACATTGAAAGAACAATGCTTAACTTCATATGTAAAAACAAAAAGCCTAGGATAGCTAAAACAATCTTGTACAATAAAAGAACTTCCAGAGATATCAACATCTATGATTGATTTCAAGCTTGACTACAAAGCTATAATAATAATAAAAAATGACATTAGCATAAAAACAGACAGGTGTATCAATGGAATCAAACTGAAAACTCAGACATAAATATATATATTTATATATATATATATTTGATTCTTGATAAAGTAGCCAGAAATATACAATGAAAAAAAAAAGAAAACAAATAGCACAGCTACAAATGTTAAAAATTAATAAATGGAACCTAATGAAATGGAAAAGCTTCTGCAATGTTAAGGACACTATCAATAGGACAAAAAGATAACTCACAGAATAGAAAAAGATTTTTAGAAATTCCACATCTCACAGACAGCTAATATTCAAAATATATAAAGAACTCAAGAAACTATATATCAACAGACTAAATAATCCAATTTAAAAATGGTGTACATATCTCAAAAGTAGAATCTCAAATGGCCAAGAAACACTTAAAGAAATGTTCAATATCCTTAGCCATCAGGGAAGTGCAAACCAAAATGACTCTGAGATTCCATCTTACATCTTATATCTTAAGATCAGAAACACAGTATGTGATTCTTGTCAACAAAGAAACCACTGAGATCATCAAAATGAGAATAAGGATTTAAAGGTGAACCAGAAAGAAATTAATGCTAATTTCAGCTCTGATGTCAACTTTAGCAAATATAACAATAGTTTGTACCTTGCATGTTAATTAAGAGTGGGATTCCTCTATGGCCAATGATTATACCAGGTTTCTACTAGGCTGATCCAGTCTCCCTGAGAGTTACCCTTCAACTTGGGCATTCCAGTACATTTATCAACCCAAAAGTCTACTCTGCTCCTTTTTCTATTTATCCCATCATCCATTGACCTATTGTACTTCTTACTGCAACTTGACACCTCCAAGTTTTAGAATCTCTTAGACTCTAAGAGAATACAATTTCCCTACAATAAAAATAATAAAGATCAAATAATGAAATTAAACAGACATATAACCTCTTAGCAGAATAAAAGCAGCAATACGTAAGTTATAAACTGATTGGCCCATTAGCTCAGGCTTCTTATTAGCTCTTATCACTTACACTAACCCATTATTCTGCTATATGTTAGCCACATGGCTCGGTACCTTTTTCAGTATGGTAGGTCACATTCTACTTCTTCAATATCTGGACAGGACTGGGGAAGAATGAGCTTCCTCCTTCCCAGAATTCTCCTGTTCTCCTTTCCCCGCCTCTACTTCCTGTCTGGTTGTCCCATCTATATTTCCTGCCTGGCTACTGACCAATCAGCATTTATTTAAAACATAATTGACAGAATACAATTGTCTTGCACCAGTAATCTACATATTCAATGTAATCCTCACCAAATTTCCAACCCATTTTTTCACATTTCTTGAAAGGATAATTTTCAAGTTTATATGAAACACAAAAACAAAAATTGGCTAAAACATTTCTGAATAAAAAAAGAACTGCTAATGGTATCACCATCCCAGAACTCAAATTATACTACCAAGTTATAGGAATAAAGACTGCATGGTATTGGCACAAAATACAGACATGTTGATCAATACAATAGAATTGAAGCCTTGGTAATAAGTTCACACATCTAGGGATAGTTTTTTTTTTTAATAAAGAAGTCAGAAACACACTGGGAAATAAAAGCAGTATCTTCAACAAATACTAATGGTCAAATGGATGACCTCATGTAGAGGAAACAAAATAGACCTGTATTTTTCACCCTACCCAAAACTAAACTCCAAGTGGATCAAAGATGTCAATATAAGACCAGGCACACTAAATCTAATAGAAGAGAAAGTAGGGATTAGTTTTGAACTTATTGGCACAGGGAAAGACTTCTGAATAGAATACCAAATACAGAAGCACTAAAAACAATATACATGACTTCAGGAACCTGAAAAGCAAAGCAAAAGAGTTCTATCAGCAAAGAATACTATATTTCAGAGCAAATTACCAAATTACTGAAGAATGGGAAAAGAGTATTGCCAACTATATATCCAATAAATGGTTAACGTCTAAAATATATTAAAAACCAGTTAAAATGAAGCTCACATATAAACAGAGAAGTCTCAAAAGAAGAAGCTCAAAAGACTAAGAAACACACTGTAATCAGGGTAAAGCTTGTATCAGAATGTCCAAGGTCATTAAAATGAAAGCTCATTCTGGAAAGGATGTAGAGTAAGGAGTATACTCCTCCATTTCCATTTGGACATGTAAACATGTACAGTCACTATGGAATTCAGCATGGAGCTTCATTTGGAAGCTGTTAACATATCTACCTCCATATCCAGCTATACGACTCTTGGTCATATACCCAAACAATGCTTCAGCCTACTACAGAAATACTTGTTCAACTCTATTCATTGGTGCTCTATTCATGATAGCCAAAAATTAAAAGCAACTTAGTTGCCCATTAATAGGTGAATGGATAAAGAAAATGTGATACATTTACATTATGAAATATTACTAGGTGATTAAAATAAGTGACATCATGTAATTCACAGGTAAGTGGGTAGAGCTAGAAAAAATAATCATCTTGAATGAGGTATCCCAGAATCAAAAAGAGAAATATGTTATGTATTCACTTATATGTGGATGTTAGCTCTTAATTCATTGATAAGCAAGTTACAATCCATAAAATCATAGAGGTTAGGTATATAGTAAGGGATTAGGGAGAGGGAGGGATCTCCCTAAAGAATGAAAATAGAACAGATAGTTACAGATGGGTGCAGGCCTAGGACATAAGGAACAAATGGGGACAGGGAAAGAAGAAGGGGACGAGGGAGAGAACATGAGAAGGAACAAATAAAATCATGGACATTTAAGAAATCATATAGAAACCTAACACAGTAGGAGCATTCTAAAATAAACACATATGGTGTTGATCTAAACACAATCACCAAATAACAAGGAAGACAGTGCCCCCATTAGACATCTCTAATCACCAAATAAAGCTTCCAGTGTCAGGAATGGGTTACATCTAATCCAGTTGTTGGACAAAGGGGTCCCCTGGGAATCCCTGACAACCCAAGGTTATTGCTAAGGCTATTATTTGTTATCCACAAACTGAAGGCCCTATTGATGAAGATAATATCTATACAACTCATTGAGTATGAAGAAGTGGAGCTGGTACCTATGTAGCACCTTTGCCCCAACAGTCTAGTTCTTGGTAAGAGCAGATACTTTGCGTGTTACCAAATAAAAAAATGTAAGCACCAACACAACCCCCAAAATCTTTGAACTACAGTAATGGCTTACCTGCAAGACATGCTGGTGCAATAGTGACAGAGAGTTTCTGCAGGTAACGAAGCAAGATCTTATTTGATTGGAAGCCTACTCCATGAGAGAGAATTCCTACCCAACATTGCTTTGGTGGCTATGAGACAGGGATCCGAGGGGAAAGCAAGTACTCCTGTGATGTGGGATTTCCCTCTCTGCACTGTGATTACCATTGATAAATAAAGAAACAGCTTTGGACCTATAGCAAGGCATAATTTACCTGGGGGGCGATGGAGGGGCAGGACTAAACTGAATACTGGGAGGAAGAAGGCAGAGTCAGGAGAAGCCATAGAGCTGCAAGAGACAGAGAAGGTGGAACCTTGCCGGTAGGCCACAAGCCTCATGGTAAAAAATACTGGAGATGGGTTAATAATAGATGTAAGAGCTAGCTAGCAATACACTTAAGTGATTGGCCAAGCAGCGATTTAAATAATATAGTTTCTGTGTGATTATTTCGGGAGTCTGGGCAGCCAGGAAAACAAACAAACGGCTTCCTAGTACACTTCGGTATTGCTAAGTGAATATACCAATAAAACTACCTCCAAGGACATTTGATTGTGCTCATAGATCAATGCCTTTGACCATTATCAGGGAAACTTGTTCCTGCAGGAGATGGGAGATGGAAACACAAACAGACACAACAGGACAATGTATAGAGAGTGAGATACCTTGGAGCACTGAGTACTAAATGGGATTTTTTTCATCAAATTCCTCTCTCAGCCTTCAAGAAACTAGGGAGAAGAGGAGATGGAAAGAGTGTAAGAGCCAGAAGAGATGGAGGACATGGAGGAAACAAGCCCTTCTCTTCACAGCGTGATAGATACACACATGAACTCCCAGAGGCTGTGGCAGCATACACAGGGCCTGCCTGGATCTGCACCAGATGGTGTTCTAGAGCTGCAAAAATGGACACACCCTCCCGACCTAAGGCAGACACAAGCTCCTATTGATAAACACTTGCAAAAAAAACAGTTTTGTACAAGGGAATCTCACTTGGGAAATAAGCTACCTTTAAGAGTAGGCCCCACGCCCAGCAGTAAATGGTCAACACAAAACAAACTCAACAGCATTTTTGGAGGTTCTTTTTCTTATTAGTGTTGAATCAGGATATTTTTTAACCTTACAGACCCTTTCATTATATATAATGGCTTCCAGTTTTGTGAGGGCTTTTTGAGATTGTGTGTGCAATGTGTGTGCCTCTGAGTTTATATGTGTTTCTTGTGCTTTTTCTTTGACTCTTTTTCATCTGCTTGTTTCATCCTGTTCTGATATTTTTGTTTTTGTTTTATTTTATTATTATTTCTTAAATTTTTCCTGTTTGTTTTCTAAAAAAGAGATAGAGTGCGGATAAAAATGGGATGGGAGAGAGGAAGAAAATGGGAGGGGTTGGGGAGACAAAACTGTAATCAGTCTACATTATACAAAATTAACATTAGGTTAAAAAAGAGGTAAGTAGAGACAGACGTACTTACTACAATTAATTAGGGCAGGAAGAAACTTTGTAGAAATGGAAACAGGAAGGTAAGTACAATGGTTCAAATTGTTGTATTAACTAAAATAACATCTCTTTACATCTATTTTACACTTATTGTATTTGGAGACATCATTTTTTTAAAAAAAGTTGATATGTCAATCTCAGTAAGGGATAATTTTTCCCAGACATATGTGTGACTTTTTTTTTCTTAAGATGAAATTTGAAACTAGTAAAAGTTTACATTTCAATGAAGAATTTCAAGCTATAACTGTATAGGAAATCAGAGCTACTATTGTGATTCTCAGTACAAGCTTGCAAATAACCACTGAGGTTCTCTCCATTAAGACCCATTAGCTCTGCCAATAATAGTAAGATCCTGATTCTGCGTCAATGAAGAACAGGCCTTGCCTTGAGTGTGACAGACATAGGTAATGCCCAGTTAATATCAAGCTTAGGTAAAAGGGCACATAGGAGCACAAGAACCTCCAGGGCAGAGAAGCTCTACAGTAGTGGTTCTCAACTTTCCTAATGCTGCAACCCGTTAATACAGAATCTCAAGTTGTGGTGACTCCCAACTATAAAATTATTTTGCTACCACTTCATAACTGTAATTTTGACCAATTATAGTGTAAATATCTGATATGCAGGATATCTGATATGAGACCCGTGTGAAAGGGTCTTTTGTCCCCCAAAGGGGTTGTGATCCTCTAGTTAAGAAATACTTGCCGAGAGCTAAATATACTGGATTATTCGGGTGACTCTTTTGTCCCACGTTAGATATAAAATCTTCTTTTCAAGCAGTCCTATTTAACTAACTGGATAAACCTTAAGCTTTATTTTATTAATCTTATTGTGTGGCACAGAAATGGAGAGATTAGAGCTTTGATGCTAAATACGATTACTTATATTGGAGTTAGCATACTCATTCTTTGCCAAGGTGCCTGCCACCTTGAAAACTTATCCAGAAATTTCTGTGTAGTAATTAGCACCTGCTCTTGGCCTTGGAGAATGTGTAAGGTTTGAAGGGATAGAAAACAGATGGAAGTTTCACACAAGAGAGGGATAATATGAGCAAATTCAGTCAGGGAATCAAGAATTGGAATTCTAGATGAAGATAAAACAGGATTAAGTGATGTAATTCAGAGTGGAAATATGTTTGTTAATTTGCTAAATATGAATGCTGTAATACATATTATCCTATTTAATTTTGTTTAACATGTGCAACTAAGTAATGTCACTTCATTCGTGTGTGTGTGTGTGTGTGTGTGTGTGTAACTTAGCTTCAGGAGGCTAAGAAATAGTTCATGATTGCACTGCTAGAAAATTGACAGGCTGGAGACAAAAGTTCAGGTTAAATGGCTCAATATGTCTCACCCAGCTCCACAAAATGGAGAAAAGAAAAGAAGAAAATTAAAGAAAAACTTCCCTGATCAATAGAGAACCTCCTTTGGAAACAAACACAGTGAGTTTCATTCTGTGAGCAGATGTGTATTTCAGAAATGCTATCTAACATGTTTCTAAAAGAAGGATGGGTAGCCCACTTGGTGGGGACATGTCGGTCTTGCAAGCATGAGGATGTGATTCGGGTCTCCAATCCTCATGTAAAACGCCGCACAAAGCAGTAAGTACCTGCAGTGTGATCACTGAGAAAAGTTCCTGAAGCTCATTTCTGAGCAGACAGCCTAGCTGAATTAAGGAGGGACCCTACTCAAAGAATAAAGTAGAGGATGGTAGAGCCTGATGTTGACCTCTGCAGGCAGGCACATACATGTGTGTGCACACACACGTGTATATATTCACATTGATAAAACACACATAAATAAATAAATCAGTTCTCATGGAAAACATAGTGATCAGTTGGGGGGTCAAATTACAGTTCTCAGATAGAAGTCTTTGTCGAACTGCAGTGTCCACCACTTGTCTCATTGATTTCATCTATTCTCGTCACCATAATGAGTCAATGGGAACATCAAATGTATCCCCAATACACAGGCCAGGGAATATTTGCTTTCTCCCTAACTTTTCTTTTTTTGCTCAATTAGACAAATAGTCCTTTTGAGTTACAATTTCTGTCTTATCTATTCAAACTATACAAATTATCATATTTTGTTTCTAAATATTATACCATAGGCTAGAAACTCCTTTGTGTTACATCATAGGTACTCTGAACATTTGAAACACATTTTACAAAAAGAAAAGTCTACAACAGCTTTATTTACAATAGCCAAGAGATAGACGCAGCCCATCTGTAGGTTAAAAGGATAAAGAAACTATAGTAATACTTATAATGGACTATTATTCAACCTTAAAAGGGAAAAGGTCTTCTAACATACAACAACACAGATGAACTTTGAGAAAAATGATCTAGGTATTAAAGGGCAAGTGCTCTTTAAGTCCAGTTATTTAAAGAATCTAAAGTTGTGAAGCAGAACAGCAGTTTCTAGATGAGAGTGGGAACTTGTTCAATGAGTATTGAATGTCTGCTTCATAAAATGCAAACTTCTAGAGCTGTGTTAGACCTCTGTATGAACATAATTAATACTACCAACCTGCATAATTACATCTTTTAAAGCTACATGAAATTATATTTAGTTGTTATATTCTTGAAAAAAGTAATAATTTCCTTTCTTGTCAAGTTCATAAAGAGCTCTTAATAAGCAAAAGTAAAAAAAAAAAAACCAGCACCAAAGGAAGTGCTGACTGGAGCAGAGTTTTGCACATCCCTTGCATGAAGGGAAGTATGATGGCCCCAGGATTAAGGAGGGCCAGACCTTCAGCCCCCAGTTCCAGCAATAGGTTAACAGCCATGGCCTCATGGACATATCAACAAGTCTCCACACTTCTGTTTGCTTTATTGCTTTTTCTTTCCCCCTAGACCCTGAGCCTAAATGCAGACATGATGGATGCTCTTGTCACACTGAGTGCTGATAACTGTCACACTTCTCCTCCCATTCTCACTATAATTTCCTTTAGGAGGCTTGGCTCGCTACTTCCTGAGTTCGAAAAAAGCCATTCTTGTCAAACTTAAGAGAAAAGAGAGAAAAGAAATATGGATTTGTGAGCCCCATATAAATGAAGAGGCAACAGTTTTCCTGGAAATATTATATTAGGAGACATGATTCAGACTTTTGGGTCTCACTCTAGCTACTGGCTTTTACTTAAGTAGAGGGCTTGGCCAAGAAAAAAAATAGGCATAATTATGATGCCACTACTTACCAAGACATTGGCACAGAGAGTCATTAGAGACTTAGAGAAATATCATAAAAGGCATTTATTTCACACATCGAGTTATTTTGGTTGCTAGGGAAATTGGAATCCTTGACTGCATGTGTGACCCTTTGGGGCAGATTAATCAAGAAACGTTTCCCCATTTGGAACAATCACAAAAGAATCGGGAACTTCAGAGAATGATGCCCTCGATCGTAACCAATCTAACCTCAAGTCTTAGATCAGTGGCTTATGGTGAATAACGAAACGAAACCAGATGTTCATCAATAATGAATAGACAATGAAAATGCTGTCATACTTACAGCGGAATTTTGTTCAGCCGTTTGAAAACTGAAGCTATGTAATTTGCAGGAAAGTAGATATTACTTTGAGAGAGGTAATTCGGGCTCTACAAGACAATACCACATCCTCTCACTCATGTAAGAGTTCCCAGATTCTAAGTCGTATATCTGTGGCCATGAGGGTGGGTGGAGACCATGAAGCTGTAAAGGAGCAGACTAGAGAGGAAGCAAAAGGTTCTAAGAAAGAGATTTTTCAGTCAATGTGGGCATAACACAGCAATACCAAAGATTTAAAGGGAAAAAAAAAACTTTGCTTTAGTTTCTCTTTGGCCTCAGAATATTGTTGCACTTTTGTAATTTAAAGACCCTATCTAAAAATCAGGCACCAATTTCTGGTTCCCACCTTTTGCAAGACCATACAAGGCTGCAATCTAAATATTATTTGCATTAGAATAATGTTCAAGTTTAGCTGCCACATAGAATAAGAGGCACCTGAGTGCTATTTGCTGCTCTTTCTTAATTTCTAAGTGTACAAGCTCTTCATGAGATCCTAAAGCTGGCATGCCTCATAGGCAAGCAAGCTAAAGATGATCTCAGAGCTTCTATGGAGGAAAAAGGAAAACAAAGAGCTTCCTTAAACACACAGACCACAGCGTGAACTGTTAAGACACATGGAAATGCGAAGTATGCTGTGAATCAGACACAAAAAGGGGGAGCAAGGACTTGTTTTCTTTTACTTTATCTAGAACATAGAAAATTACCCGAGACCACAGAAATGGCCTTCTTAGAAAGACAGAGAGAACCCACAGACTTGCAGGCAAATATGTATGTGTTGGGGGATGTTGTGAATTTATCAGTGATCCCTCTCCAATTTCAGTGACTTTAAAATGGTACAATGTTGGGTTTCTGTTTCTTCCTATTTTAAAAAAATGCAGGCAGAAAGTTAAACATAGTTGCTGCTAAGCCAGGGTTCCACGGCATAATAAAACTTTCTTTGACAAATCCAAAGTAAGAGGACAGTGCTTGGAGACACCTTGAAGACACTGGCCTTGCAAATTACTGAATGGCATCGTTTTGTTCTTAGCACTTCTGCAAAGGCCTTTTAAAGACTGAATGATGTGATTTTAAGAAATTAGGGGAATCACATAATCTGTAATGTAGTGAAAATGTGTCAAAATAGTGGGAGGGCTGAGATTAGTGCAAAGCCGATTATTTGGTGTTTAGATGCTCCAGTCTCTGGCCTTTGGCAGTGGATGTATTTTTCTCTGGCCCTACAGTCTTTGCACGGATGTCCTTATTTTCTAGACCCAATTCTACTGTAAACATGATATTCTGTTTTGTTCCCATTTTACAGGCACAGAACTTGAGTATAAAAGGAACTCTCAAATCCACAAAGCTGGCATGAGTAACCCTATTCACTGAAAGAAGGCAGTCAGACCCTGCAGTCCAGGTTCTCATTGTCTCTTAGAGACTATTCCTGACTTTTCAGCTGCACCAGAAGACCATTTTCAGAAAATCTTCTCCACAAAACTAGGAGAACTAGTCATACACAGCAATGGGTTAAAATTTTCTTCCAGTCAATAGATCTGTGATTTGGAGGGACTCAGATTAAAAACAAGAGATTTTTATAGTTTAGAAAAATAGAGAAAAGAAAAAAGAAATACTGAATATTGTAAAATATTGCATAGATTTAATAAAAATAGATCTCAATAAAAGGAAGGTAAAGTATAGCAAACTGGTCCTCTGCAAAAATTCTAAAATAAAATGTAGTTGAAAGATCAAGGGCGACATTTGAAAATGAAATCATGTCTACCACCATCCCACATCATTCTAGTGAGGAGGTAACTAAAAATGCAGGGAGAGTAACCAGAAAGAGACAGACATTTGGAGCAGTCCTCCAGTGAGCCCCAGAATAGGAAAGAATAAAATATTTTCCCCCTGACTGTACCTTCCCACCAGGTCCTAGAGCCCAGCACAGGCATCCTAACCTACTGAAAGTCCTACTTGGAGTTTCTAGGACACTGTCCCCACCTAGAGGCCAGACAGCAAAGAAAATGAGATGTGCTGAATACTGAACCACAGAATTCAACTGGCAAATTCAGTCAACACTTGTTATACATCATCAGTGGAACAGTTTTTAAATGTCTATGAAAACTTACCAAAGGAGGTGTTAAGACCAAATAACAATCATCAATGAGTTTTCGGCCATATTGGTCTACCTTAGAATACCAAGTCTAAATTTTAGCAATATTTTTAACAAAACTTTCATTGATAGTCTGATGGAGCACTATAAGGAAATATATGATTGACTTACAATCACTTGTTCTGAGAGATAATTCAGAAATGGTAGACAAATGTTGTGGATTACATACCAGGAGAGCAGCATGTGTTTTACTAGAAATAAACTGGAGGTTATAGTCACGGTGAAGCAATATGGTACCTACTGGAAGTTATAGTCATGGTGAATGACTGTATGGTACCTACTGGGAAGGAGCACTCTTTATCATCTAGTGGCTTTTTACTTTGAGCATTATTACCTCCATCTTTCCTGGCCTATGTCTATAACTATTCTGCTACAGGGGAATGAAGAGTGTAGTCAGGCTGTGTAACAGACAAGCTGCATGTTTGGAATATACCTGGCCCCTGCAGATGCTCAGCAATAGAGACCCAAGAAGTCAAAGCTGGCTCTCTTGGGTGACTGAATCATGTATTTGAATTGGCCAAACCTTGAAAACCCCACAGTATGCATGCTTGATGATGGTCATCAGTGTGATGTGGCTGCCTATTAGTTGCATGTTGTGAAACCCTGAGCTGGTTCTGACATTCCAACATTCAACTTCCTGACACACTACTCTACTACAGAGCATACTTCCAGATTCCCTTCTCCTTAAAAGGACTTTGGAAAATCAGAGATTGGCTCCAGAGTGAGTGGTATCAGAAGGGGACTGACATTTTAGGACTGGCGTTATTTGAACTTGGATCATTTTTCTATAGTTTTAGAGGTTTGAAGTGTATTCTAGATCAACTTTCTAAATCACACATCACACACTCAAGTCCAATAATATATTTCTTTCAACTCTCTTTTACTGAGAAGCCAGACTATTTATCTGATGTGCACTTTACCAAAGCTTTAGGTCAAGTTAAAAGTGAGCTTTGTTTTCCTCTGCTGTATTTCTTGTGATCCTCAACTAACAATGACGAAAATAAAATATTGTTTATTGCCATGTGTCCAGTTGAATCTTTAGTCTTTTAAAATGTCAAAACTTCAACATGTACATGAACCAAATGATGGGTTTTTTTTATTTGTTTGTTTTCTACAGTGCAGGTTCCGACAGCAGGATGTTAGGAGCATGCTATCCTGCACCCCTATCAGGCCCATGATCAGCAGTTGAGACCCCTTTGAAGATCAAATGATCCTTTCAAAGGGATCGCCTAAGACCACTGTGAAACACAGATGTTTGCACTGCGATTCATAACAATAGCAAAATTACAGTTACGAAGTAGCAATAAAAATAATTTTATGGTTGGGGTCACCACCACAACATGTGGGTCAGAGCATCAAGAAGGTTGAGAACCTACTATTCTAGATTTTACCCACATGAAGTACATATCACTGATCTAAGGCATACACTTTGCTTTGCTATTATGTTTTAATTTTAATAAAAATCAATTTACTATCATGAACCTACAGACAAAACACCCCACAGCTGGAACAAGTCTTGTGAGTGGCCATTCTAGTTATATAGAAGTTTGTTGAGTTGCTCAAAATAGGGGACATAGCAAGAATTTGAGTGGCTACCTTAACTTCTCTGTGTGAAGGCATTCTCTTGGAATAATGAAACTTTACTCTAATAAAATTCAAGCCAGCATCCTGTTTAAATCACTACGATGGCTACAAACCAACAAACATTGAAACTTGGTTCTCAGTTGCAGGGATCCAGTGTTTCTGGTGCCATCAAGATGAGTAAGTCTGGAAAAGTAATTTCTACTGCTCTATACTGAGATTTGGAGGCATTAAGGCATTGGAAAGTCAAAATGGCAATTGTACAAAACAGTCAGACATTATCCAGAGGAGCGAAGCACAATTGGGAAATCATTTGTATTTGTGAAATCATAAAAGTGAGGACAGTGAAACAATATTATCTATGTCCTATGATATTAAAGTGATGGGGCTCTTATGTTATGCAACCCACATTTCAATTTAAAAGGTTGTGAGTTGGAGACGTGGTTTCAGCACTCTAGTCTAGAGCACTATGAGGAAAGCTCAGATAGGACAACGGAGACCTTGAGATGCTTGAAAGAAAGGAAACATGAAAAAGAAGGCCATCGATTATTAATAAAAGTGTCCATGTCTGTGTGTGTGTGTGTGTGTGTGTTCTTTGAGAACTTATGGACTCTGTCAACAATAGCTTCTCCCCCCCGACTTGGGTCTAGTCATTATGTGTAATAAATTATGTAGTTAAACATGTCATCTTTCCCTTTTCAGCCACCATTCCTTATAAAGAAATATCCATGCCTACCCTCTGGTACCAGGCAAATCTCTCCTCATTCACTTGCTGTTTCAGCCTTTGCCATTATACTTTGTGTTGGGTCTGATTACAGCAAAGATTGCACTTAGCAGTCAAAAGAACCACCATCAAGCATGGGGATGAATCCTCACTATAGACTAACTCAGGGCAAGTGCCTCTTAATCGCAAAAGAATCACCACAATCCACATCCATAAAGGACAATTTATCTCCCCAAAGTGAATTTATCTTTCTCCAAGGACTCTGTTTATGAACAAGAAAAATCCATGAACACCCTTTAATTTCAGAACAATCTGTTCTGTATGCTCAATTATATGAAAAAAATGTTTATTGCACATGACTCCCTTCCATTTATCTTCAGTTGATGTTATCTAGTCTTCAGCTGTTCTTTATCTTTAACAGAATGGCATTGAAATGAAGGTAGTCTCCTTTTAACATCATAAACCCTCGCTTGATCTCACAGGAGGCAGACCTCAGCTATATATAATGGCAATTAAATTAAACAGGACATCTTTGCTCTACGTTTCTCTCATCTCCGGCTCTTTTTTTCTCTGTGTACAGTCCTGAAACTGACTGCCGCAACACAAAGTTCTCTAGTCACCAAAACCAAGGCTAGTTTATCTTGAGACCTTCAGGACTTTGCCTCAGATCTGGAGGCTCAGTTAGAATCTACCTTCTTTTGGAGTCAAATTTTAGAGTGGTCAGATGATCTGGTTCCTTCTGATTGATTGAATATATTCTATCCTTTGGCTATACTCCCAATATGTCTTAATTATTATACAGGATTCATCTGAGTCTGCTTTTTTCAGTTCAAGAACAGCCAAAAAAAGACAAACCATTGACAACATAGGAAGAACTGAAGAATATCTTTTCTTCTCTCACAAACATGCCTGTATAGTTTCTTCTGGGCACCTTCACACACTACTGGCCTCTTTTTTTTCCTCTAGGACCCATCCAGGTAGTTAGGAATCACAGGTGCTAAGAGAATCTCTCAGATCATGGCAAGAGATGGTACCCAAAAGGCTAGCTGTGATAGTTGCAACATTCTGATGGATGCTGTGCATCTTCATAGTTCTTACCAAAGGTTATCTCTTAGGGTGCACTGAATGCTCTGCTCAGCAGTCTTGCTACCTTTTGCTGCTTGAAAGAAAGGAGAATGCACCCCTCCGATGGATGTTCTGGTGCAGGATCAGGGCCCCACATTGGAGCACTGGACTGAGCTCCCAAGGTCCAAATGAGGAGCAGAAG
>LOEQ01004684.1:180643-200130 GCA_001685075.1 Bramus lutescens | reverse complement strand
GAAAGAAAGAAAGAAAGAAAGAAAGAAAGAAAGAAAGAAAGAAAGAAAGAAAGAAAGAGAAAAAAGAAGAGAAAGGAAGGGAAGGAGGGATGGAGAAGGGAGAGAGAGAGGGAGGAAGAAAGGAAGGAAGGAGAGCCATTAAAGTTTAATCAGAAGTGGCTGTTCCATCAGCATGTGTCAAAGGACATCAATCATATGCATCGTCTCCTATCTCTCTCTCTTCACCTTGTTCCAGAATAGTATCACTAAAATAACAAACTCTGTAAAACAATGTTTGAAGTGTTGTTTCAGTTAAATATTTTTCTGAAAGTGGAGAAAGCATTCCCAAGCATAGAAATAGAGAGAGGGTACATAAAGTAAAATACTGATAGATTTTTATCCCGACAATTTTAAATGTCCGTGCAACAATGCCTTTGCAAAAGCAAACTCTGAAAAGCACACATTAGGAAGAAATTGGCATTCCATAAATAATGTCATGAATCAAAATTTATATCAGAAGCCAGGAATGGTAGCATATGCCTTTATTCCTAGCACTTCAGATCTCTGTGAGTTTGAAACCAGTTTGGTCTACATAGTGACACCCTGTCTCCAAAAGAAATTATACCAAAATAACATTTAATGAAGTAAATAAAGAATAAGTTTGAAAATATATATATATATATAAATTGGGGGGATGAGAGGGTGTATTGTTTCTAAAGAGCATGACATATATTTATGCAGTGTGATATAAGAGTAGCAGAACAGGTAAGAAGATTGAAAGTCTTGGGTAAGAAGCAGTCTTCATGATAGATGATCAATATGTAAGGATGCTGGTCACACCTGGTACCACTTAGAGCCATGCAAAGCTTTCCCTATTCTGCTTTTATCACTCCACCCAAGATTATCTACTCTGAAGCTACTGTCTCAACTATAATCCAACAGCTCTAATCTGTTCTGTTCTATGATGCTATTCAGCCTGCTAGAGGGGAAAAGACATCAGTGGTCCTACTCAACACTGAACCCTGCATGCTACAACCTGCCAGGCAAAATTTGCCCATTGGTGCAATAGTGGCATCAATGTTTATAGGAGTAACCAAGCATAACCAAGGGGTAACCAAGTAATCAATCTCTTGATTGGCTGTGAGATTCAGGAAGGAGCCCATACATAATGTCAACATGGTCAAAAGTTGTGGCTGGGGAAGTCATAGGCCTTAGGGAAGAACCTATTTATACTGTATTGTTAAATGGTCACTTTGTCAAACTGTCTGTTGAAAATTTATGTCTGTATTTTATATTTCAGCTGTGTCCCAACTGACCATCTTAGCTGGTTAATGCAGCCACAAGAAAGCACCAAATAATGGGTGATTCAATAACACAAACTTATTTTCTCACAGTTCTAAATCTTAAAATCCCAAGATCAATTTGTCAACATAATTGATGTCTGATGAGACCTCTACTCTTGAGTGGCAGGTTACTGTCATTTTTTTGTATTCTCACTTGGAACGGTGAGAGAGGGCATGGAGAGAGGGGACAGAGAGAGGGGAGAGTGAAAGAAGAGAGGAAGAGAGTCAAAGGAGAAAGAAGAGAGAGAGGAGAGACAAAATTAAAGAAGGGAGAGAGAGAAGGGAGACAGGAGATTTCAAACATTACTGTAGTTTCCTCTTCCAATGATGCCCAGGGCTAGTAGACAAATGTAGGCATATGACTTTATTTATAACCATAGTTATTTCCTCCAGCTATTTACAAAGACAGTCATTTCTGGGCTTAGAGCATTCAACATGCAATTTTGAAGGGACACAGATTAGTCCATACCATTGAACTGGGAAGTGCCATCTAAAATCTTCAAAGTCTACTTTTAAATTAATAAATGTTAAATAGTTTTTTAAAAAATACATTTTAAACACATAGTTTTTCTTCAGTTTCAGAGTACTAGGCATAAAACCGCCTTCCAGTGACAGACAAATAGATCTCCATCACCGCCATGTGAGCTGATGTCACTTTCCCAGAGGAGTGATACTATTGTCCAAAGAGTGAACATGAAGCAGCTGTGCAACCTTTCAGCAAATCAGAAGTAAATTTCAATGGTTACACTTAATGTATAATCCTTATTCCATGCCTTCAAAGTGAATGCCTTGAACTTGCTAAGATTAGCTGTGAGTGCCTACCTCAAACAGTTCCTGAAATTACCCAAAGTGCCCAATGGCTATTGTGGAAAATGCATTATTCTGATTACGGCCCTACTTCTGGCCTTACTATGTGCCATGTTATCAATATGTGGTGAATCATGAGTTAATTCTTTCTGAGTTTTCATACAGATGACAAGGGATAGCACTGGCTAGAAAAGGGGACACAACACATGCCACGTAAATCAGGGATAATTCCCATCCCTGCTGGCTTCATAGGGCTTGAAATGAAATGTGAACAGGCTAAAAGCATCAGCAAATTTAATTTTAGTTCAAGGAACATCTTAGGCTGTACATTTTGCAAGTCAAAAACTGTGGTTAAATTTATTTAAGTAACAGAAGAAAGACCAATACCTTACTCTTATTAAGCATTTCGCTTGCCTGTTTAATTTTGGCCTGTCTTCTTTGGTTTCATTTCTGCATTTTTTTTTCAGCTTGGAGAAGTTGTCAAAACAATCAAAACCAACTGCTCTCCCCTACCCACAAGAGAATGATCCAGTAAGAGGAAGGAACCCAGTCTTCCTAGTTCTGTAACAAGGAGGAGATGTGGATCCACCTTCAGGCAATGACTGCCTGAAATATTACTCACAAGAAGTTCTGACCAGTATGAATGTCACTATTCTCAAAGCTCCTGTCAAGCAGAGGAAACTGCAACTCAATTACCAGAGTTCACAACATAATGCCTCAGCGAAACTATTTGTTTAGCTAAACATTACTCAAACTACAGGCCCTAAATAGTAGTTCTGATGAGAAAAGCAATACAAAAAGAACCGGTCTTCTAACTGGCTTGGCCTCTTAGCTCTATCACAGTTATGGTTTTTGAGGCCTCAGTTATGTTTTCCGTTTCTCTGGGAAGATCATTCCAGCAACAGAAACTGAGAATGAAAAGAAAACACAGTTTCATAGTCCCCAGTCATGTTTTGGGTCTTTTGGGGGGAGGGGTTGTTTGTTTGTTTGTTTTACTGAGCTCCACCCATTTTCTTTGGCTACTTACATCCCTGAATCATGTACAATAGACTGACTCTGAGCTTTACCAGGGCAAAACTGTTGTGTTTGTTTCTTTTTCCCTGTCCTTGGACTTATTTATTTGGACTGTTTCCACCACATATTGGCTGTCTGCTACCTGCCACATTCTGTCAACAAATGCCAAGGTCTCCAATCTGCAAAGTTTCCATTCTAGCAGAGGATATAAAGAGTATGTAAACACACATGCATTACAGCATCAAGTTGCAAACGCCATGCCTCCTAAATAGGCTACAGTAGAATAAGACAAAAGAGTGATGAGGATGCTATTTCTCTCATGTGGGAGGTCAGGGAAGACAATTAAGATGCAGCGAGAGAAACACATGTGATCATCTGAAGAGCTAACTCGCACTGCAGGGTGAAAGCCAAGTGTGTGGTACAGAGAAGCATTTGTGAAGGGTTGATAGGGACAGAGTGATAGTCAGAAAGGAGTATAGGATGATTTATTCAGGCAACCAAGGAAACAGATCACATTGCCATTAAGAACCATGAACAAAATGCTGAGGTTTACTACACTGACTGAGAATTAGGTTTTGGGTAGAAGACAGATGGTCACTAATGAGCTGTTGAAGAATCTAGATAAGAGTTTTCTAGAATAGAGTATTTGAAACAGACTGTGGGAAACAGTGGATTTGGAGTATATTTTAAAGATGCTGGCAATAAATACAAGAAGGGATGAATGTTAGGGAAAGAAAACGTAAAGACAAGAAGGAGGTATAAGTAGAATAGAAGGTGCTATTTACTGAGCTGAAAATAACTGAGAAGGATGAAGACGCCATGGGGAGAGGCCTCAGATCTGTTTGAAATGTTCACACTCAGAGTCTTGTTAATTTTCAGGAGCAGATATCAAAGAGCAAAATTATATATCTATATTTATATTTATATCTATGTGTGCAATGGATAGTATTAGAAGTCACAGGATTGAGATTACCTATAATATGCTCCACAAACTGGCTCACAGCCACATCAAGTCATTTTATGAAAATGTTTTATTGGAAGAGAGTCAGAGTCATTCATTCATGTATCATTTGTGACTGTTTTACTCTATGGTGTCTGAGTAGAGTGATTGCAACAGAGAATACTTAGCCCAGAAAAAAGCATAAGAAACTTCTCATCTGATCATTTACACAATTAACAGAAGATCAACTTACCCCAGAGTTGAGTAGAGCTGAAGTAGCAAGTCTGAAGACGGGGCTATGGTATCTTTGAATATCTCATGCACTGGAGTATATACAGCACAACACACTGGAGAACAGGCAGAGATCCATGGTTTCACACTGATTTCCATCACACATGAATCAGAGGCCACAGAGAGGATGCTCCGAGGATGTGGTTGAGATAGTAAATTAATGAATGAATGAAGTAAGGAAATTAATTTAAAAGTGAATAGCTGAAGCATTTTGCACCACTGTATGCCGATATGTCAACATGATTCTATGACAAAAGATATGGAGATTTCCCTGAGGCTTTCAGGAGAAATACGGAGACAGTTTTAAACTCACAAGGCTAAGATAAAAACAGCAAACTCAGATGCAGCTGTGATATTTTAGGTTTACCTTTTCATCCTAAAACCGGGTTCTGCGTATTTATATTGTAGCCTCCAAAACAGAGATACGATTGCTAAAGTGAAAGGTTCGGTCTTCCCGAGTACTTCATATTCTATCACTGGAGAAGATGAGCACTTCAGAAGCCAATCTGTGTGGTGTAATTTATCCCAGCCACCCAGCAGACAAAAGTATTACTTTTGGGCTTGCTCATTCTCGGGGGTGTTTCATTTTGTAAGCCATCCAGCATTTCTCACATCATACAGCTGCACCCGGTATCTAATAGAAAATTCTGTCCCTGGGGGCTGTGCACACTGTCTCCTGGGTTCCAAGCTTGTCGCCACAGGGCCTCTGCCAACAACTGACCTACTTTCTTGAATCCACCTAAAGATATTTGCTGAGAAGTTTAGGCACTGTAAAGGTAAGGGTTCAAGGAAGTGGTATCTTAAACATTTTATGAGCTATTTAGTAACACAAAACCTTCTAGAAGACACCTAAGAAATAATTACATTCTAATACTAGTAATAATCAGTTCTTACTGCAAAATTATATTAGGCTATCCTCAAAGTGCTTTCTAAGATGGATGGGTTTTGTTTGTATGAAGAAGGTAGTTTGGGACCAGTGAGATGTCTTACTGTGTGAAAGCACTTACCACACAAGCATGATGAACTGGGTTTAAGCCCCAGAACCCACAATGAAAGGAAAGAATTAAATTTAAAAGTTGTTCTTTTACCTCCACATGTGCACAATAGGAATGCCATACAGACAGACAGACACAAAGACACACATATGTCTACCACACTTACTCACAAATGTAGAGACACGTAAACACATGTGCACATACACACATATACACACAGATTCATGCACACATATGCAAACACATACACACAGTCACGTATACATAGATATATCACAGTCACTCATTCATAAGTACATATATCCGAACATATGCACACATAAACACACAAACTAATAATAATGAATAAATACATTTTAAAAATATTTTTATATTTTAAAAGAAATTTGAATTGGACTAGCACAGTATAGTAAACTTTTCACTATCACTTACTTACCAGATTTCAACCCCAAATATTTGTGACCATAGATATAACATTTCTGGTTTTGTTTTCTCAATTTGTTTTGTTTTATCATTCACTAATCCTATGCTTCTGTGAAGCATAGAAATGAGCTGCAAATGGTTTTAAAAGAACACAAACAAGGTCTCCCATGACAAAGTGAAGCCACTTTGAGTAAATTCGAGGTATAGATTTCATAAGGGTAACACCACCCTCACAGGAAGAATCTGCTGCCAATGCATTACACAATAATTAGCTTAAGTAGTCGTGTGACCTCAATAAATTGTCAATTCACTTTAGCTAAGATCAAATAACACTGCCCAGTTTAAAAATCATGTGTGCTCACCTTGGTAAGATTTCATTTCTATTTAACTTCCTGCCAAGTAAACACTACCAAGAAACCACAGGGAGCATTTTCTTCATCTTTGCTAATTATTCTGCTTACTTATTGAATAGCAAACCTTGCTCTAAACAAGCACTTTATACAACATGCCTCATCTCCTGCAAAATCTCTCAGGAATAGTAGCAGATGTCTCACCTGATAGTCTTGGCAAAACATTTCATCATTAATCTGCAAGTTTAAAGCATCCTTCAACTTCTGTTCTTACTGTTTCACTTAATCTCTAGTTCAAAGTAGAGCTCTGAGACCCTGAATATTATGTTTCGTAATGTCAATGTACTCATTAAGTTTAGAAAGTACGTGTGTGGCAGAAGGATGCCTTCTGATATACTTTGAACACTTACACTAGGATACCGACTTGCTCCCAGGCCCCAAGAAACACAAATGGGTGCATCCCATTTTGAACATAATGGGTCTTATCCACCATTTTCTGTTTAAACCAACACTTCATAGCCAGTATTGGTTAACAGAGAACACAAGACATGAAGTTAGGAACCTAAGAAGAGTTGGAGGGAGCAGGGTCACGGATATCATTAAAATACATCAAATTGTCTATGAAATTTCAAAGAAAAATTCTAAACTCCAACTTGACAAAGAGATAAATATAAGAAAAATATAAACAAAAGTAACTTTAACAAAATAAGAATCACGTTTTAGTCACCTAAGACTGACATGAACTATCAGAGGCTGTGTGACGCAAGCAAGAGAAATATATTTTGTGAGGTCAAGATACCAGCAGGATACCAGCTCCTGTTCCTTCCCCTCTCTCTAGTTTGCATACACTGCCCTTTCTCCGGGTCTTCTTGGGGTCCTCCTTCTATGCATGTCTGCATGCAGAGTCTCATAATAAACATTCCAATTATGACTTATTAGGGTACACTCTAATGACTTTATTTAAACTTCAACATAACTTTAAAGGTCTTCATTCTACAGTCACACTAAGTTGGGGAGATGGATGGGACTTCAACATATACACTGAGGTAGACATGACTTGGCCCTTAATAGTAGGGCAAACTGAGAAGAGAGGGGAATGTGGCAAGTTTAGCCTTGAACCTTAACTACAATGATGTCAAGCCAGTTTCCTATAATTTCTTATCATGAAAATTTCTAAGCAGCAAAATTATTTCTATCCTCAAGTATGATTCCCTTTTAAAGGAAGTGTCAGTATAGGAAAATATTGAGAACCCTGGGAGCTAATTACCTGAGGATGCATCATCTTAGAAAGGCTCCTAACTTTCTGTAAACACTCTACTTTCTTTCATAGAGTGTCTCATGGTGTGATCTACACTAGTCCTGTAAAATGCTCTGCAACGAGAAGCTTTCTGTGGCCAGGAATAATGGGAGTGTTGATCCTATATCATCATTGACAAAGATCTATGGAAGCTTCCAGACATAAACGGCAGTATCCATTTTACATAATTCGCATTGCCAATGTGATATAGTCACAAGCCCCTTTATACTCAGTGTTTATTAATATTTTACAGACTATATATATATGTGTGTGTGTGTGTGTGTGTGTGTGTGTGTGTATGTGTGTGAAAGGTATTTTGAAATTATATTCTGACCTCGGTATCTTATAAATTAACCCCAGAGTTATGATTTTGAATGTGGGATCACTGAATGCAGAGAAACCATAGAAACACCCAACACAGAGAAAGAGAAACATAGAAAATCCACAGAAGGCAAAGACAATGACAATACCAGCTGTTTTCTCTTACCCCATTGGGACAGAACAATTCCTACTCCACAAAGGCAACAATGCCCTAGTTTCTGGGACTTGAGAATAAGTTATATTATATAACAGGGAAAATGAAGTTAGCAAACTGAGTCAATTTTTCTAATGATCAGACAGTAGAATCAGATTATCCAGGTGGGTCTTATGTAGTCACAGTCTTCCTGAGCAGGAAAAGAAGGTAGTGGAAATGTCAGAATCTGACAGCACAGTGGGAGAAGGGATGGACTGGTCACTGCTGTCTTAGAAGAAAACAGACCCAGAAACTACAAAATACAGATGACCTCTCATAGCTGGGCAAAATTCCCCACTCTTCCTCCCAGGGGAACACAATGTTTCCAAACACTTGATTTTAACCCAGATAACTTCAGACTTCTGACTTCCAGACTTCAAATGGTATGCTGCCTTAAGTCACTAATATTTTGAATTTTGTATGTGTGTTACAAAGGGCTAAAATAAAACCTTGGGATGATTTGCTGCACCTTTCAAACTACTTTCTAAGGGTAAGTTGTATACTACAGACATGGCGTAGTAGATGCATAGGGGCGTTTCCTATTCATTCTGCATGCTAATTGTTTCAAACAGTTGTGAGCCAACTTTGATGATGTAAGAGCCACCCAGCCATCCCAATCAACAGATAAGGCACAGACCAGAGAATATGCATAGTGTATGCATTATATGAGTTGTGTCATTTGTTGATTGGAGGTCACTCTCTGGGTTAAATACAAGATTAAGGTGACATCTTAGATTGCATAGAAAGATCTATTCTCAGACAAATTACAGCTCAGTCTGTCCTGTATAAACTGGTTGCCATGCTAAGCCCAACAATAAAAATGCGTTCCACAACTGTGAACAGCATTGAATCCACTTGATCTCAGACACTGTTCTAGGTACAGAAGTGAGGAGGAAATAGGCCCCTGCTCATGTACAGCTTCTTTTCCAGTAGAAGAAACAGATAAATAGATAAATCTGAATTAAGTGACAGTGAAGTTGCTTCTTCCTGAAGGATGTGAAAGAAAATCTATTCCAGCTTCCCCAGGCTCCTCTTAGTCTCGGCTTGAAGATGTGTTCTTCCTGTATCCGTTTTCTTTGTGTCTCTCTGTTGTGTCTCAAACAAATTGACCTTTTATGTAAGGACATTAGACATATTGGACTAAAGCTCACTCTAAAACATCTCGTCTTTACTTGAACATTTGCTAAGGTCCTATTTCAAAATAAAAGTATGTGTAGGTACTAGGGTTATGACTGTAAAATATTGGGCCAGATATATTGACATATGCCTATAATCAACATTCAGGAGGCTGAGATAAAAGAATGAACAATTCAAGGTCTCGTTTAATGGTTTCAGCAAGCATAGTAAGTTCTTGTCTCAAAAACAAAACAAAACAAAAAGTTGACAGCTGGTGAATAAATAAACAAGCAACTATAAGAAAGGATCAAGTGGTAGAACATAAAATTACTTGCAATTGGAATAAACAGTCATGATGAAGGGTGATAAGATGCTGGAATATAACCTATGATGCACCAGATAAATATTTCGAAAAAATTATTACTTCAAGCTGCCTCAGTCTCTCATTACATGAAATGAGAAATTGCATCTTCAGGATATCAATTCTCTGGTGACTGTGAAGCTGGGAATTCTACCTTTGGAGACAGTGTCTTGATCACTGTTTTTCTGTGCCAAGCAAGCCCACATTTTACTACAGAAGATTTACACCTCAGCTTAATTCAACTTTATTCTCTTGCATTGTCTTCTTATTTAAATTTTTCTAGAACTACACATATCAAAGGAAATTTTTAAAAGGCACATTAACATTCCTCCATTAGGGGCCATTCTTGATGCATTCCAAGAAGGCTTGATGCCACCTCAGTCACTTAATAGGCTAACCAGTCCATGGGGGGATTAATTAAAAAGAATGTGGTTCATGACCTCCAAAGAGAGGAAAGCTTCACTTTTCATTGGAGCTCTTTTCTCTTTTGTCCCTTTAACCTTTGCAGAAACTGTCAAGGTGTCTGTCGGGGTGGTCTGCAGGCTTCAGGAAAAAGGAAGCGAATATTTAACATGAATAGGTCAAAGACTTTGCTATTTCATTATAACTTCTCAGGGGGGACACTTAATTCCAAGGCTGGGAACTTTGAAAAGGTTAATAGTTGGAGGGAGGAGGAATTCATGCTCAGGAGTGGTCATCAGACAACCTCTAACATCATCAAAAGCATGTCTACATGCCAACGGTACACACTTGCATGTACACACACACACAGAGAAAGTACCAGATAGTATCATGAAAAGATGGAAAGACATGATACCTACATGCCTAGAAAATCTCTACCTCCTTCTAGAAAAATGGGGGGGTTCATTTTATTAGTTTGGCTTTTTCCTTTATTTCTTTGTTTTAAAATTATTTATTCATTTTTTGAAAAAAAACAATCTTTTCTCATTTTGCGTACCTATCCCAGTTCCCACTCCTTCCCCTCCTCCAGATCCCTCTACCTTCCCCCCACCCCTCCTCAGAGAAGGTAAGGCTTTCCGTGGGGAGCCAACAAGGTCTAGCACATCACTTTGAGGCTCTTCCCCACTATATCTAGGCTGAGCCAAGTATTCCTCCAAAGAAAATGTGCTACAAAAAGTCAGCTCAGCACTAGGCTGAGCTCCCAAAGTTCAGTCGAAGAGAGAGAGGAGCGATAATATGAGCAAAGGGCTCAAGACCATGATGGGGATATCGTTGAAACAGCTGACCTGAGCTAATGGGAGCTCACTGACTCCAGAATGACAGCTGGGAACTAGCATAGGACCAAACTAAGCCCTCTGAATGAGGGTGACAGCTGTATGACTGGGGCAGTCTGTGGGGTCATTAGCAGAGGGACCAGGATTTATCTCTTCCTTCCTTTTAGCCTATATCTGAACATAAAGTGCTGAGGAGTTGATTTACGAGCTTATTCCATTTAGCTTTCCTTAAACAAGAGTAAAATCTCACTCTCTGCTCAATCAACACTTGATCTTATTATTAGAGTCATAATTCCAAGAAGGAAAAACAAAAATAAATGGTGACTTGCATTCAAACCACACAAGGATTTTAACGTGTGTACTTATATGGAAATACCACAAACAGAAAACTTACTCTTGGTAAGGACTTGACTACACAGCAAAGTTTTCAGATTAGTTTCTCCCCTTGAAATAGTACTAATACATATATGTCTTAGCTAGGGTTTCTATTGCTGTGAAAATATACCATGAACACAGCAACTCTTATATGGAAAATATTTATTTCAGGGCATTTTTTTATAGTTTCAGACGTTTAGTCCATTATCATTATGGCGGGGAGCATGGTGATAGGCAGGCAGATGTGGTAATGGAGAAACAAATAAGAGTTCTACTTCTTACAGCCAACAGGAAGTGTACTAACACACTTCCTCTAACAAGGTCATCCCTATTCCAATAAGCCATACTTCCTGATAGCGCTACTCCCCATGAGATTATGGGGGCCAATTATATTCAAATGACCACAAAATATAGAATATGCAATACTATTAATTATTTAGGGAGGAAACTTTTTCTTAAGATAGCAGCCTCAATAGGTCTCCTCAAATAGTATACACATCACTGCTAAATTTAGAACTTAGGTGACTGTAGTTCATGTAGTTACTGCAAAAAAATAAAAAAAAAACTGCAAGAGCAAGAACATTGTTGGAAGATAGTTTCTAATGTATCCAACATAAGTAATTACCATTTATCCCACTGATCTTATTCTCCATCATCTTAGTTTCTCAAATGTTATGTTACTATGCATCTCCCTGTGTTCCAGAGTTTTGTCCATTGTGTCTCACTTCCAATTTGTAAAGCTTTGAAATGCAAGAACTATGCATGTTTCACTTAATAATCATGTCATACAGTGATACAGCAAAAAGGGCCCCCATTTGTCTCACTCTTTCTTATTTTCTTATAATGGTTCATTTGTCAGAATTAATGAATATTTGTTTTGTTAGTAACGTCTATATTTTATCCTGTTTTCTTTAGTTCTCACCTAATTTGTCTTGTCTAATCAAGAATTCCACATTAAGCATACCTGTCTGCTATGCATCTCCACATATCAGAAAAGGACAGAATCTCCAGCCCCAGAAACATGCTTTAAATAAGGCTTTGTGTTCTGAAGCAATAGGGTAGCGAATTCAGAGAGGGGGTCCTCTATTACACTCAATTCTGAGCTAGTGTGGGATTTCTTTTAAGCATCCTTCTTCACAGCCCCTTACTCCCTCCCTGTCTTTCTATAATTAGATCCTATTTTCCCTGTGTTAGTAATTTCTTCTGCCTCCCTTAGTCCCTTACTCTATACCTAACATCTGTGGCCATAGGGATAGGAGCATGCCTATCAAAGGTTTAAAAGCTAAAATCCACATATAAGAGAATACATACCATATTTGTCTTTTTATTGATTTTATTGAGCTCTACATTTTTCTCTGCTCCCCTCCCTTTCCCTCCCCTCCCCTTCAACCCTCTCCCATGCTCCCCTTGCTCCCAATTTACTCAGGAGATCTTGTCTTTTTCTACTTCCCATGTAAATTAGATCCATGTATGTCTCTCTTAGGGTCCTCATTGCTGTCTAGGTTCTTTGCTATTGTGATTTGTAGGCTGGTTTTCTTTGCTTTGTTTAGAAAAAACATTTATGAGTGAGCACATATAATATTTGTCTTTCTGGGTCTGGGTTACCTCATTCAATATGTTTTCCAGATCCATCCATTTGCCTGCAAATTTTAAGATATCATTTTTCTGCTGTGTAGTACTCCATTGTGTAAATGTACCACGTTTTTCTTATTTATTCTTCAGTCGGGGGGCATTTAGGTTGTTTCCAGGTTCTGGCTATGACAAACAATGCTGATATGAACATAGTTGAGCACATGTCCTTGTGGCACAATTGCGCATCCTTTGGTTATAAACCCAAAAGTTGTATTGTTGGATCTTGAGGAAGGTTGTTTCCTAATTTTCTGAGGAATCGCCATCCTTATATCCAAAGGGGTTGTACCAGCTTGCACTCCCACCAATAATGCGGGAAATTCCGTTCATAATTTCTGATTATTTCCCTCAGCCACATATGGTAGTGGAGCCACTAGAGTACTTGGGAAGCTAAAAGCTGGAGTCTCATTTTTCTGCTTAAAATTAGACACTCTTGGTTAGACAAAGGATTCTTCTAGTCATAAAAATTAAAATATGATTTCTAGCTATAAGATGGTTTTAGAATTTGAATAAACAAGACATGTCATATAACTCATGTGCTTGGGATCTGTTTGTAAATTTGTCTTCCTGTTTTTCATGCTTCCCTTTACCGACTCTTATTTTAACAACTGCAAAAATATGTAACTGCTATTTATCCTCATATTGTATGCAACTGACCCTCATAACTGAGATTGCAAGATACCAAAGGATATTTTTCCTTAATATGTAGGTGAGAAAATAAGAGCAAACTACAAAGCTTTGCACACCACGTTAGGGAAATCAAACCAGAGATTCATCAGACCCAGCCCTCCTATGGAGCGCTGGTCACCATAGTTTCAGCCTTCCCTGATTAAGATGAGCCTTGCAATCAATGATGTGTTCGATGTTCACCAGGGCCTTTGCAAAGGTTGGCATTTCTCCTGCAAAGGTCAACCGGTGCTCTGCACCTCCTCTGGCATACATGGCTCCCTCCTGCAAAAAGAGCCATGCAGAGCAGGCAGCATTTCAGCTGAGTCTTAGGACCGCCTGGAGTTCCGAATCCCCCACCTCCCGAAGGAGCTCCCCCAAACAAACTCTTCATTTTTGTCCTCATCCCACAAGACCTTTATTCAACACCCAGTTGCCTTTTGCATTAGGCTTAGCCTTCCTTTCAAAACAAACAAGGCTCATTTTTGTACAAGGAGTTAAGCCCTATTAAGCCACTACCAAAGTCTGGCAGTAGATGTGAATGGGAGTTCCCAGTGCAGCCTCATGCAAGGATGGAAGGAGAAGATATAAAGGCAAAAACCATGCTTACAGTTAGCGTCCTGACTTCCACCCATGTGTTCCTTCTGACCTCTGTCATCTCTCTGTACCAAATGCAAGGCATGTGAAGATCTGAGTCCTTCCAACCTGGCAAACAGAAGTCTAAATTATACAATTCCATTTACACACATATCATTGTTTTCTATAAAGCCGGGGAATGCCTCGGTGGGAGAAGTGTTCACTATGCAAGGATGAGGACCTGAACTGGACTTCCCAGAAGCCACATAAAAGCTGGACATTCTAGTCGAGGAATGTAATCCTGCTGCTCCAGCATTGAAATGAGAAGAAGACTCAGGGGAATATTCAGACACTCTTGGGCCAGGTGGAACAGTGTGCTCAACAACAAATTAATAAAAGGACTCTGTCTAAACAGGGTGTCAGAACTGTCACTTGAGCCTGGCTTCTGCCCTCTACATGCACACCATGCCCTGTGCAACATGTGCACACACACACACACACACACACCAAAGGTCTCTTTAGACAGCACTCACACTTTATACAAGTATTTTATCTGAATTTTAATTTGAATGTTTTTCAGTTTTATTTTTAATTGCTATTTGAAAATTGTAATTATGGAGAGTATACATGAAGTTTTGAGTTTTATATAGCAGAATGGTCAATGTTTCCTATGATGATACACTAGTATTGTGTTTTGCTCCACCTCACTATCTTGAAGCAAGTGAATTGGGACCTAGTACAATAGTTTCCTGAGATATAAATAATTGTCTAGGCCAGATGGAACCTGACATAGAATCCAATATTTACTCGGCAAGCTTCTAAGGAGATGTTATGATCAGATCCACCACATATATCCTATAATCCCACCTGCTTGGCCAGATATGTTTCGTGAGTGTGTCTGTTTTTCAAGTCAGAGCTTCTCTGTGTAGCTCTGGCTGTCCTGGAACTCACTTTGTAGACCAGGATGACCTTGAACACTACTTCTCTAGGAACCCTCTGCTTATCCTAGTGTTTGTACATTTCAGGCTGTCTGCTGGGACAAAAGGTGTCCTCCCACCACTGCCTGGCTTGGATATTTCTTTTATTGAAATAGAATCACATCACTGTCTCCCTCCTTTTCTTCTTTTTTGTTTCAAGGATTCCTAATGACATGGATCAAATGCATTTTGCTACTTTTAGTGTGCTATATGTGTTAGAGGCATGAGGTCAGGAGAATATAAAAGATTCAACATCAAAAATGAACATGGGATCTCACTCTTACAGAATATCTTCCACAGGTATGGAGACTGCTTCATTGAGTATCACTGTACTCTTCACACAGGTATTGAGCATCCCTGACTCTCATAATATTAACTCCTAGGTCCAGACATGTCATTATCTCCTTCCTAAGAGTTAATCCAATTAGCCATGTCCATGACCTGGTCAAGGAACCACCCTTCAGAAAGTGTTAATCCATGCTGCAGAGATAGAAATAATGTCTTACTGTGTCCTTAGTGAGATGATGTATCCTCCTTATCATATTTCTATCCTATTCAGTATAGTAGCTTGTCATATAACAGCCATGGAGCTTGCTAAGTCTGTCCACTACTCAGAATGACTCAGAAGCACCATTTTCCTTTTCGTATCTACTTCTATCTTTGCCCTAACCATGCTTTCCAGAATTCCTTACTCTTTCTCTAGTGCCACAACCCACCCATAATACTTGCAATGTAACCTCAAGGTTGACCCCCATGCTGGCTTAATCAATTAGACTAGCTTATTTTTCTTTCTTCTCCAATCTCCTCCTCCAAGAATCTGCAAAGTTTTTCTTCCAAATACTAATAAAATTATCCTCAAGCTTCCATTTGATTTCATTGTTATGTTATTTTTATTGATAAAATTAAGAGCCCTAAGAATCCCAATATGATATAGCCATCATTAAGTGAACCCTCCCCAATTCATTGCAATGTTGCTCCACATTGTGGCAAACAGAACTCCACATTATGTTTTCAAATGCATTAATTCACCCCAGTATTTCTACTGGTCAGGAGCCATGGTGGTCTCTGGATTTTACTCAGGATGTGAAAAAAACAATGACA
This sequence comes from Bramus lutescens, assembly GCA_001685075.1. Lineage (NCBI taxonomy): Eukaryota > Metazoa > Chordata > Mammalia > Rodentia > Cricetidae > Bramus > Bramus lutescens. The sequence continues at coordinate 184,141 of LOEQ01004684.1, read as the reverse complement.
TCTTGAAATTTGCATGCAAATGGATAGAACTAGAAAAAAAAACAACCTGAGTGAGGTAACTCACACCCAGAAAGTATGGTATGGTCTATACTCACTCATAAGTGGATATTAGACATAAAGCAAAGGATAACCAGCCTATAGTCCATGACCCAAAAGAAGCTAGGTAATAAGGAGAAAACACTAAGAGAAAACATACATGGATACCCCTGGGAAAGGGAAATAGACAAGATCTCTCTCCTGAGAAATTGGGAACATAGAACATAGAAGTGTGGGGGGTGGGAATGAGGAGAGGGGAACGGGGGAGAGCTTGAGGGAGCAGGATGGTCCAGATCGGGGAAGGATAGAGAGGGAGAGCAAGAAAAGAAATATCTTGATTGTGGGAGCCATTATGTGGCTAGGAAGAAACCTGGTACTAGAGAGATTCTCAGGATTTCCACAATGATGACCCCAGTTAAGACCCTAAACATTTGTGGTGAGGGTGTCTGAACTGGCCTTGCCCTGTAGTCACCTTGATGAATATCTTAAATGTTATCATAGAACCTTCATCCAGCAACTGATGAAAGCAGAAGCAAAGATCCACAGCAGAGCACTGGGCTGAGCTCCCAAAGTCCAGTCGAAGAGAGAAAGAGCAATAACATGAGCAAAGGGGTCAAGACCTTGATGGTGATAACCACTAAAACAGCTTACCTGAACGAATGGGAGCTCGCCGACCCAGACCTGACAGTGGCGGAACCGATATAGGACCAAACTAGGCATTCTGAATGTTGGTGACAGTTGTATGGCTGGGGAAGACTGTGGGGCCAGCGGCAGTGAGGCCAGGATTTATTTATTATGGTTTTTTGTAACCCATTCTCTTCGGAGGGATACCTTACTCAGCCAAGGAATAATAGAAGGGCCTTGGTCCTGCCTCAAAGTGACGTGCTAGACTTTGGTGACTTCCCATGGGAAGCTTTACCCTCTTTGAGGAGTGGAAGGGGTTAGGGTGGGGTGGAGGGAAGGTGGAGGAAGCAGGAGGTCAGGAGGGAGTGGGAACTGGGATTGGCTATTGGCATGCAAAGCTAATTAATTAATTAATTAATTGGAAAAAAAAGAAGAAAGCCAGACAACTTAAGAACTTCCTGTCAGGACCAGGGAGGTGGTTCAATGGCTAAAGACTCTTGCCTCCAAGCCCAGTGACTTGAATTTTATCCCTGGAACCACATAGTACATTAAAAGAACAGACCACTTTAAGTTGTCCTCTGACACCCACCTCTGACCGCCACAAACCTGTCATAGCACACACATAGGCATGAGTCCGTGCACAGACAATAAATAGATGTAAAGTGATATAAATAGTAGTTATTTGTAACAGTAATATAAAATAACAGAATTTTAATTCTTTAGACATTCATAAACCTAGACCCACTATGTTTTTGAGGAAAAGATTCTGCAAACTTTCATTCAATTATTTTGAAACTGAAGTACTCACTTCCCCTCCTATCAGAGCAGGACAATTGATAGACTAGGGTTTAAACTTCCCAAAGGATAGATTTAATTTAATGTCTTAGCAAACTGTTCTTTTACTCACTGATACAAGAAAAGATAATTGTGTCATTTTCCATTTTCATTACCTTCCAAGATTGTAAGAAAATGGATTCATTTGATGCCCTTCAGAGTGTTCCTCAAAGACACAATAAAAAGAAAGTGTATCACTGCACATAGGCCTTTTCTCGTTGCTAGCCTTCATTCCTCAAGATGAGATAAATTAAAAATAGGAAGGATCCAAATGAAATTCAGCATATGTACCTTACCATTCTTCTGGGACTAGCTTGCTTATTACAAAAGTTTTTTCTACCAGTTGAAATCATTTCCAACACATTTGTTTAAAAAATAAGTAGCTAACATATCCCCTAATTGTTTATAGAATTTAATTGCCATATAGATGCAATCCATATATGCTTTGAGAACTTAGAAGAAATTTGGGACCATTTTCTAGAAACTCAAAGAATTTAATAACATCAAGATTGACATTATTAACCTTGAAACATGCAATTTGGGGATGTGAAGTTCTCCAGTTTTGCAAGACAAGAATACAGTAAAGAGAAAAACAAGGTGTGAGGGTGGAATGTAGAGAAGTAATCCTTGTCTTAGTCTGGACCATGTAACGCCAAATAAAACTTCCCCTTCAGGAACAGAAGAAACAAAAAGACAGATACAACTCTAATTCAAAAATCTGATCTTTTCGGGACACTTCTCTACCTTAAATACACATACAACTCATGCTACAGAGTTTAGCCTTTCCCCAGAGGTTTAAGCATAGATTATAATTTAGCTTTATGTCCAAGCATTTCTTGTGGCATTGCCCTCTTTTAAATTATACTGGGGTCAGTGAAGGCTACCAGCGATATCCTGGCATGTTAGCACTCAGCTTCATCTTCATCCCAGCTAAATCTGAAGCCAGAGTATTCAACAATATGACTAATGACATCAGCATCATCAGAAGTACTTTTGAATGACTGAGTCACGACTCCCACCACAGAATCTGCAATTCAACCTAATCTGAGAATGACGGCCAGATGGCTTTCTAATTGCCTTCATTGATAGAGTGGGCTCTCATTTCTATACCTCTTGGTGTGTTTTCTCTGTATTTCTGGGCATCTGTATTTGTGTGGGTTCTGTGTGCATTAGGTAAAGCAAAAGTACACATTTGTTTTCCACAGCATCCATATGCATTTTGTATTTCATTTTGCATTTCTGAGACAACAGTGACAAAACGCCTCCAGAAATAAACAAAACAAATAACTCTCATGTGAAGAAAAACGTCAAACTGGATTTATAGCCACAAAAGCATTTGATATCTGATGAGCACTAGCCATCCCTAGGGTGAACTAATTTTTAAAGAATGCCATGATTGATGTCATTAAACATTAAACACGTGATTGTGTCACGTGGCTATAAAGGTCTTCAATCTTGCATAGCAAGGATATGGTGAAGAGAAGAACAAGGTGTGAAGACAAGAGTATGGAAAAGTAAGCCTCACCTGTGAAGCAGCCAGGACAAGCACCAAAACTTAATCTTTGAAATTACCATGGACTATTGGCTTTGCAGGAAACTTTAAGAAAAGAAAAGAAAAAAAAAAAACAAACAGTAACTCCAACACCTCTGGGAAAATGAACTTATTAGAGACTTGCACCGGATTTTCTGGCACCAGTGGGGAGCTGAAACACTAAAGACTTAAGCAACTATGACTTGCTCAGGCCAATTAAAAATTCCAATATCTAGTCGGGTGGATGTGGCACACACCTTTAATCCCAGCACTTGGGAGGCAGAGGCAGGTGGATCTCAGTCATATTGATGCCAGCCTGGTCTACAAAACAAGTTCCAGAGCAGCCAGTTACACAAAGAAACTCTGTCTCAAAAAAAAACAAAAATTAGAAAATGTAGTGATAAAGGGGGTGGGCCCTGCTTTTTGTCCAGCCCAGCTCCCGCACGGCTAGCTTATACCCCGAAATAACAACA
>LOEQ01004684.1:163730-176802 GCA_001685075.1 Bramus lutescens | reverse complement strand
GAGAAGGAGGAAGAAAAGTCCAATTTGTGTTGCCCATATACTCACTGGAGCATGGTCAAACTCCCAGTGGCCAGGCCCTTAAAGAAACAAAGTCCTTCTCAACCTACATCCGCACCAGAAGCCGTCAGTTATGGAGACCTAGACTTCAGCATCCTTATCACAGTTTTTAAGAGTTCTCTTTGATGGGTTTCTGTCTAAGTTGTTCCTTTGGGGGGGTAAGGGGTAGGGGTTGTTGCAGAAGCCTTCTATGCCCCCCTTTCTCAGTTATGAGTCTGCAGTCACCAATACCACTGCAAAAGTAGCTTCCTTGCCCTTTGCAGTCTGCAGAAGCATGGATCATGGACTCACATATGGTTTCTCATTCTTATTCTTCAATTTCTTACTTAAAAAAATGGTTCTTGCTTGCTAAAGAAGTTGGATTGACAAATCCTTTGTTTATCCAGAGAAATGTAAAGAGAGGAAAAAGAAAGCAAAGGAATGGGAGTGGCACTGGCCTCCAGCATGCCCTCAGTCTCACAGCTGAACCCAAGCTCTCAGAAAGCTCTGTTACCAGCACCTCTGGTTTTTAAAAAAATCTTCTCATGGATATTGGTGCCCTATGAAGCAAGGCACAAGCCTACTAATCAAGCCTATTGTTACTGAATGTAACTGACGACTCAGAAAGAAGATAATAGAACTCACAGGTCTCTTAGTCATGTGGTTTCATTTCTTATCTTAACAGGGGTGGATTTGATATTGTTCAACTCCACCCACAGAACTGGGATGCCATCTTCTATTGAGGACCTGAAACAGCAGGAGACACAAAAACAAAGAGAAAGGGAGAGTTAATAAGGCCTGACAAGAGAATTAAATCTGACCCTCACCAAAATGATAGATAGATAGATGATAGATAGATAGATAGATAGATAGATAGATAGANNATAGATAGATAGATAGATAGATAGATAGATAGATAGATAGATAGATAAAAGTTTCCATGAATAATGGTTTTACAATTAGGTATATGCTTTAAAGCTATAATTCTGGAGGACATGCTGTGGTTAAACTTGGCTGCACTTAAGACAGCAGTGTACGTCTATGTGTAAAATAAGGCTTCTTTGAGAAGAGAATACTTCTACTGTGTGTTACTTGGAATTCATTAATGATTTCCATGGTGACTCGGAATGGCTATTTGGCTAATAGTGGATGATGTTATCAATATAATCAATGTTATATGAAAAGTAAATGTTGAATATAAATCTTATTTGCCTGCTCATTTTTATGAAATTTGGGTCTGCAAAAAAAATGCAAGAAAACAAAATTTAACAGAATGATGCGTTACAGAGGAATAAAAGACTTTGGATATATTTATGAGGAGAACTTTCAAAAATAGGTGAGCAGCTTTAGAGAAAGGATAATTGATTATCAGTGTTCTCCTGGATACTAGGGACTCCACATTATGAGAATAGATTAGGTCAGGAGCCATCTTCTCTCTAAAAACAAGGTCACAAAGCAGGGAAGTAAGCTAAGTGGAGAAACAGGACCTACATGGCAGGGGTCCACTCAACACGGTGTTTATATTTTTTCACAGAGTGATTTTCTAATGGCTAAAGAAAAGGAGATGTATATCTAGGGCATTCTAAGGTAGTTACATTGAACAAATATAATTAAAGAGTGATTCTTTGATTAACAATTATGATAAACTGATGCAGCAATATCGTGAAGTGTTTTAGCATTCCCATGACTTTCAAATCCTTTATATTCTTCCATGGAGATTTTTAAAAAGAGCATTAGTGAAACGGCAAAGCTTTGCTACTGGTTTTTTAAAAGTTAATTATAACTCTGCCACCTCATTTGTATTTTCAGCACAATACTGCAATTTATTTGGTAAGAAAAGAGCCAGAAAGAATTTTACTTTCAAGTATACAATGAGAAAAGAAAAACCTCTGAGTAAATATATTTTTTCTACTTCAACCAATGTATGTCTCATTCCCTTTTTAAGCCCATCTCTTCAGTTTCTTTTCAATGCTACATGTTATGAACCAAGTTCAAGTTTATCTTCTCATTTCAGACAGCAAGTCCCCAGCTGTATTCTGAGATTCACAGCCTGTTTTGTATGTAGGTGACAGGGAAGCAGGTAGAGATTAACACTTCAGCCTCATGGGGAACCCAGGAGAGTGAGATAAAAATCTGCTTTGAGATGTGTAGGAGGTAAAAACCCTCCTTAGAAACTCTTTTGTTCAGAATGAGAGAAAGGAAGGAAAGAGGGAGGGAGNGAGGGAGGGAGAAGGAGGAAGAGAGGGAGAGAAGGAGAAAGGAGAAAGGTGTGGGAGGGGAGAGAAAATGAGCCTTAAATCCTTCAGAAAGTGGTTATCTTCATACCATTTACACAGCTTTTGAACCCAGGGACATATCTTGACAAGACATTGTTTACTATTGTTCACAGAGTTCACATCTGGGTCAAAGCACTGCAGAGTATTTTTTCTTAGTGGGCTGAATAGCCCTTTTACAGAGCCTAGCAATGAAACTTCCATGTCAATACCAGCTCAGTTTTTCCAAGTCCTGAGATAAAATATTCAGCAACAAAATCTCACCTATAATTTTCTGGTGGGCAATAAGAGTAATGGGCAATGCTTTGCATTATTTGAGGGTGAGGGATTCTCTAGGACTGCTGACCAACAACTTGAAAAGTGGTACCCCATATTTGGCATTGGGTCTTCATTTGGCAACCTCGCCTTAAGAAAGGAGCATTATCACCTATGTAGCATAATTCTATATGGGTGTGGATGCTTATAAAATAAGTTTCCAGATATCTTTTTAAAACATAGTTAGGATTGGTTGTCTCTTCCCCAAACTCTCCCCTTCCCTACCTCTCATGTTTCTCTACATTACCTCTTGTTTTCATAGCCATGCTTTAAAACTTTAAAACCTGGTGGCATTAGCATGTATTTGACTGCCAGATGAATGCCCATCTATAAGGATTCACACAACTCAATTGTTATGGTCAAGGCTTTAAAAAGATAGTTTTATATAACCTAAAGCATAATTTTCATTTTGTGGAAATCAATTCATATCAGAACTTATAGGTGTAGGAGGAGACTGCTTATTTGTTTCCTGGATGCCTAGACCTGAAATAATCACACTGAAACTAAATTAATTGCAACACTGCTTAGACAATGACTCCAGCATATTCTTAACTTGCTCTTACATCTTAAACTAACCAATTTCTATTAATCTGTGTATAGCCACCTGGTTGCGGCATACCAGTAAGGTTCTGTTCGGCGTTGGCGTCTGTCTCCTGTAGCAGCTACATGGTGTCTCCCTGACTCTGCCTACTCTCTTCTCCTCTATCTGCTTGGAATTCCTGCCTTGCCCTATTCTGCCCTGCAATAGGCCCAAAGCAACTTCTTTATTAACCAATGGTATTCACAGGAGGAGTAATCCCACATCATATAGGTTAGTTTTCAGTCCTGGAGATCTCCAGCAGAATTTTTGTCAAAATTGAAGCTATTTTTGCTTTTTGTTCCTATTCTTTCTTTTGCACTATTTCCCAATTTGTCCATCAGAATGAGTTGGATATAAGCCATCATAATCATCATCTCAGAGTTTACTAGAAAAAAAGCAAGTTATACATGGAGATTTGTTTGAATATTTTTGCACAATAGGAGGTGGTGTAACCCAGTGATAGCCTCCAGGTCAATAGAGAAGCAAGAAAGCCAATGGCAGCTCAGTTCAAGGATCTGGAAGCCTCCAAACACAGAAGGATTGATCAATGATGCGATCTGGTCTCGTGTCAAAAGCCTGGAAGCTTCCTGGAGAGTTGGTGCGGTGTCTGTTCTGAGAGCACTGAGAGGATGAGGCAATTAGAATCTAATGCCTGAAAGCCAAGGCACAGCCATATTGCACTTGTTGGTCCAGGCTGGCTGGTGACACCAGGTGTCTTTCCCTTTAATCACTGCCCCCATGTCAATTTTTTTCTGGAAAGCCTCATGAAGACATGCCCAGAAACAACTTTGTTAATCCTGACCATATCTTAATACAGTCAAGTTAACAAGTTAAGATTCATCATAGATTCTCCTACCTTTCATTCAACAGATTTTCAACAAGGGTATGTGCCATGCTGTGCACATAAATAGAACTGCTAATTGTGTGCCAGCGGAAAAATTCAGCTCACATGCCATGTTGTAATTGAGCTTATGGTTCATTCGAAAGCCAGAAAGAAGCATATATTAATACAAAAATACCTGCTTAGGTTTTTCTTATATTACAAAGAACAAATAATGAATCTGAAAAAGCAATTATCAAAACAAACACATTTTTGGCAGGAAATGCAGGCAGAGCAAAGAAGGCTTCTCTAAGGAAATAGCATTAACCTGAAAAATGGGGGAATTGCATAGGTATTAAGCAGGCTGAAGTCAGAGCCTTTGCAATGGCCATAAAGAGGGGAAAAAGTCCTGATAATCTGAAGAAATACCATTGTGCTTAAACAGGAGTAGGTAACGTGGAAATAATGTTATACAGGATTGGGACAGCTACAGGACTAACCCAGAGATGAGGTGAGGCACTTTTCTGTGAGGAGTCAGATAGTAAATATGGTAGTTAGACATTGTGGGCCACCTAAAAATCAATACTATCATATGAGTAAATAATGCAAATTCTTACTTTTTAACAAAAATTAAGATATCAAATTAATAATATGTATTTAAAACTTAATGAGAAAATATCATTTCCTTAGTGTGAGAAACACATTATGCTGAAAGATTTCAAAAGTATTATGTCTTACAATTAGATTTTATGTATTTCATTTTTTAGAGAAGTGGGTTCCATCAAATACTGTTGTAATACCAAGAACATGTAATTTTACCCTGTATGTTTGTCAATTAGAGCCAATTATTTATAGGATTTTATGATATTCATATTATGATATTTGTCATTTGTCATGTTATTTGGGTTACTTATTAATCATTGAAAATAGGAGAAAAATTCTTCAACTATATCCTTAAATGAATTTTGAAACACAACAATGTCACTAGTGTGTACACTGAGACTTTAAAATGTTGCTGGGACTCTCAATGTAGTCTGGAAATAGTTGTTTTTGCTTTGTTTTGTTTCTCTTATATTCAATGCCACTGAATAATCTTTCTCCTAAAGTCCTGAGGAGGAAAAATTCAAAGTTAAATTCTGGGTCACAAATAAATGGTTGCTTGTTAAGAAACGATAGACAGTTTTGTCAATTTTGAAACCATTTGCCTAATTTTCTTTGCAGGAAGCAAACTTTCCATTTTGCAGTTATAACAAACATGTATATTCCTTCTGTTTCTTGACATTTCCTTGTTTTACACATAAAACAATCAGGAAATAGAGAGAAAACAACTCAGTTGTGGAAGAACTTGAATAAAAACTGCAATTCCTAGGCTCACATTTTCCTTAGCTATTTCCATCACTTTCCTTGCCACGGGTGAATTCCTAACTGAGGTTTTATTTTACTTAAATTTCCATTTTCTTACAAGAATCTCAGAGGAAATTTCAAACAACTTCTCCTTGCTTCTTCAGAAGAGCTAAGAAGTGTTAGGACAGTTCCACAGAATTCAATTCTAAGCTCCTTAATAAAGAAGAAAATTCAAGAGTTTTTCAGTCATTACACAAGTCCACACACTCAGGAAGAACAGAGGTCCAGTTTCCTCCCAGATTCTGCATTGGGAAGGGTCTGTGTTTGTAGAGAATGTGATTGATCATCTTTGGCAAGTAACTCTGTCAAGTCAGGCACATCTAGATACCAAACTACGCTTTAGTGAAAAGGTCTAATCAAACTTAATCAAAGGCAGGGATATCTGTCAATTCTGTCCTAAGGACACTATTTTGTAGGTTATGGGCAGAGTGGTTTTGATGAACCACATCAGAATTCTCCCTACCCTAAAATCCATAAGACTCTTCTTAAGAAATGAGAAAATCATATTTCCATACACATATCAGGGTGGATTTTTTTTCTTTTAACATTTTAGGTTTTATTTCTCAATCTCAATACTTCATCCTAGAAATGGATTTGAAATGCAGGATTTGTAGCTGAGGACACAATAATTCTATTAATATAAATCATAAACTCTCATAGGGCAAAAAGATTCATGAGTGTGAGATCTCAAATACTAATCTCATTTCTTATGCAAGCACCACTCTTCTTCCTTGCGAAATTTCCTCCTTACCTGCACAGCTTTCTTACAAAGATTACAGTAGGCACAACTTTAAGCTGGAAGTATGCAAGACTGAATTTTGTGAGTATAAGAACATTTGAAATATTCAAATATTCAGGAACTGAAACCCAATATTTTTCAAGAAAATAAATTCTTGGAGTCATAAAAAACATGTGTGGAATGCCTGTGTATTCTATATAAATAGAATCCATTACATCCCATAAAACAGGTACTTGTTACAGAGAGAATGATAAAGGTGAGTAAATTTAGATGAGTGATAATTACCATCTTAAAGCAAATTTAAATAGTACATATACATAGTTAACTATATTTTAAATCAAGTCAGTGTATAAAGGCTCTTATTCACATGCCAATGAAATCATGGCTATTTTATGTTTCACAATGTAATTAGATTATATTTGGGCTTTGTCCTCAAATGTGCTTTATTAACTTATTATTGCATGAATATTTAGATTTTATTCAAGACACTCTAAGCATTTAAAGGTTAACTTAAACAGTTTCTAGCTTCTTAATGACAGTCCAGTAAAAGGCTAAGAATAGTGGTAAGAAGCATATTCATATATATTACTTTATTTAAAATAATTAATCAGTTCTGCATATTAAAATCTTCTCAGATGGCCAGTGTGATGGCTGAGCATGTACAGGTGCCTTATATCCTACTAGTGCTCCATTTCTAAAACATTTGCAAGTCTGTGAAATGGGTAAGAAGTAAATGTATGCTAAAACATATTTCACCATTCTTCCATTTGCCATTTAACTATGGTCATTTTTCTCTTTTTTCCTTCTGTACAATGAATGTATCCTATGAGGTATCTTTGGGTAACCATTCTTCCATTTGCCATTTTTACTAAAACCATTTTTCTCTTTTTCCTTTCTGGCCAATGAATATATCTTATGAGTCAAATTAAAGTTGCTATTTCTGTGTTATAGTTTGACCATTTCTTCTGTTATGTACTTGTAAATGTGGTAAGCTGATAAAATCAAATTTTGAAATTAATTTATTTATAGAAATAATGGTTGATGAAGACAGTTCAAAAACTTCAACCATTTAGTCTAATTGCATATCACAATTTAGCCATGTAATGAACACAGCACTTGGCTTTAAATTATCTCTTCATGGTAGGAACTAAAAGGGTGTTTAGGTTCTACTATGTAGTTGTTGAATTAAAACCCTGAAATTAAAATGTTCCATCTTGGGGTTGAGGCTACATAAGATACAGATGTTAGAAGAGAGATAGGGCATAGGATGTTCTAATGGGAAGTAAAGCATTTCATCATGTGGGGAAGCTCATTAAGATCAGGAATGGAACTCAAAGGCTTCAGGAAGTCTCTGAAACTGATAAGACTCAACAGGTCCCCTTTCCTATCTAAGCATATCAAAGCAGTAAAAATTTCTGAAGGACATGCTCCAATGATCATGGCCTCTGAGAAGAGAATTGGGACAGCGGATCTGCATGGAAAAAGTAAACATCTGCAAAACTCCCGGGAAGAGGAGCAGATCAAGTGAGATACCAAAAGAAGATTTATCTAACCTATTGAGCTACCTGCAAGTTGTGCAATAGCCCACAAGTTTCCAGCTTTCATGAGCTGTTATTTATGTGAGAGTGATGATATGACTTTGGGTGATATAACTGTCTTGGTACCATTTCTGGTTCCTGGGTTGTTTGATTGCTGGTAGTAATTCTCACCCGTAGTCCTCCAAGTAACGTCAATAAAATTCATTGATTCTTGAAGATGGATTTTGGTGGTCTCCATCTTTGGTCTGTTATGGATTTCATATCTGTAATTAGTAAACATTATTTTCATGGCAACCCAGGAATACTTTCTGAAAGCTATAAGGTACATGAAATGCATAAACTTTGTCTTTCAGTAAAGGTGTTCTGCAGCAAAGCTCAGGACAGATATATTGTACAACCTGGCAGCCTGATGCCCATGTTATAGCAAAACCAGAAGCTAAGCAAAAAAATGATTTTTCTCCTAAAACAAGTAATGGATGTTTGTTAATCAACTAAAAAGAAAATCCTTATGTGACCTTAGTGGGTTCATTTCAAATAAAGAGGTTTGGATTTTTCAATAACCCCATACATACATACCTTCTTTTTAATAATATTTCTTATCTTTTTAATTCATTTTATGTTACAACCACAGTTCCCCCACCTTCCCTTTCTCCTGCTTCTCCCCACCTCCTCCCCACACCTGCCATACACTCAGAAAGGGTAAGGCCTCCCTTGGGGAGTCAACAAAGTCTAGCACATTCAGTTGAGGTAAGACTACTGTAGAACAATGGTCTTGTGCCCCATAAAGATTTGTTACTTGTATTGGTTTAATAAAACACTGATTGGCCATGATTCAGACAGGAAGTATAGGCAGGATGAACAGAATAGAAGAATTCAGGGAAGAAAAATGGCTCAGTCATCAGTCGTCACCCAGACGCAGAGGATACAAGATGAGAATGCCTCACTAATAAAGGGTACAAAGCCATGGGGCTAACACAGATAAAAATTATAGGTTAATGTAAGACGCAAGAGTTAATTAATAAAAAGCCTAAGCTAATAGGCCAACCAGGGACTGAATGGTTGTGGGAACAGGTAGGAAAGAAACTTCTGTCAAGACAGGACAAAGCCCCTCCCTACCCACATCAAGCCTGAGCAAGTCATCCCACCATAAGGAATGGAGTACAAAGACACATATACCTTCTGACATAGATGCTATCTAGCACAAACCTGTTCATATTATTTAGGAAAATAGAAATGCCCTGCTACCCACCATCACTAAAGACTTCCAGTGGTCGAGTGAATTTATTTCTCTGCTAATCAGAGGGTTCAGCTGCTTCTGACTCAATTTACGGTATGAACCACCAGTGAGAAATCACAATTGTACCTTGAAATTTGTATGTTTAGAAAAGGAGTGATAGCATATGGTTTTATGTACACATTTAAAATAATTTTTCTTTATATGATTTATTTAACAAGTCATACAAAAACTGTCATCATGAAGGGAGAGAGGCAAACATGGAGTCACTCATAGCTGAGGACCTATCAGCATTGCACAGCAGCTGGGAGAGGCAGAGGCAGAGTCCTTTCAGGGTATGACTTCTGAAGGTAGGGTCATACCACATCAGGTCTCACACATAAGAGCATGAACATGGTATGTACCCACTCATAGGTGAATACTAGCTGTAAAACAAAGGATAAGGATCCTATAGTCCATGACCCCAGAGAAGCTAATAACAAGGAGAACCTTAAGAGAAACATACACAGATCCCTCTGGAAAGGAGAAAGAGACAAGATCTCCTGAGAAAATGGGGAGCATGGGGGTGGAGGAAGGCAGAAGGAGAGGAAGAGGAGAGAAAAGGAGAAGGGTGGAGAACTAGTGGGAATTAGATGGGAGAGATGGGGAAAGGACAGAGACAGAGAACAAGGAAAGGGGTATTTTGAATGACGGAGCCATAATGAGGCTAGCAAGAAACATAGCACTAGAGAAATTCCTGGGAATCTACAAGGACGACTCCAGCTAAGACCCTAAGCGTTAGTGGAGAGGGCGCCTGAACTGGCCTTGCCCTGTAGTCAGACTGATGACTATCTTAAATGTCATCATAGAACCTACATCCAGCAACTGATGGAAGCAGATTATCTGGATTAGGTTGGTTTGTGAGAATCAGCTGTGGGGTATTTGTACATTGTGTAAAGATGTGTCACTTGATTGGTTAAATAAAAAACTGAGTGGTCAATACCTAGGCAGGAGAGGGCAGGTGAGACTTCCTGGCAGAGAGGGGAACTCACGGGGAGGAAGCTAGGCATGCAGAGAGACGCCAGTGAAATGAGGAACAAGTCAGATGTACAGAATGGAGGAGAGTTAAAAAGCCAAGGCAGAACATAGATCAATAGAAACGGGTTAATTAAAGCAATAAGAGCTAGTTGGGAACAAGTCTAAGCTAAAGGCCAAGCTTTCATTGTTAATAGTAAGTCTACAGTAAGCCTGGAGGTCCCAAAGGAAAGTCCTACAAAAAAGTACATTTACAGGAATGTCTATGGGAGCTTTGTCTTTGTTACTGAAAAATTCTGTCATAAATAGCTAGCACCATTTGCAAACTCAGGGGATCCTGGGTTGTATAAGAAATGAGAATGCAAGCTGAGCACTAGCATGTATCCATTAATCCATTGCTGCTGTCTCTTGTGTGAAGATGTGAACTTCAAGCTGCTTTAACATCTTGCCACTTTGATTTCCCTGAGATAATGAACTATATAGCTTGGGATTGTGAGCCAAATCAACTTTTTCCTTATGTTGTTCTCTCATGGCAACAGACAATGAAACTAAAACACTCTGGTTTCGTGGATTTTAAAGCAACCTAAGCTCAAACTCATTAGGAAAAATGCTGCTCCTCCGTGCACACACTTATATCTCTTGATATTCAATAAATGCCAAAGCACTCTCTGTTATCTGTCTCTGTCTCTCAGAGATATCTATGCCAATCTGCTATCTTCCATTGGAAAGGGGGGATATATTTCTTATCACCTTCAAAACATGTCCTTTACGAAGTCAATTCTTGCCAATATGATGAGAAACCTAATTAGAAATCCTCTATCCAGCAAATAAAATTGCATCTAGTTATTCCGGCAAACATACTCCCTAGATTTACCACTCCCCTTATGGAATAGTTATTTTTTATCATGTACCCTTTATTTGTACATTAATTTCAACATCAGTATTAACACATAACATAATCAATAAATATATAATCCAATGCTGATATAAATATCTAGTGTGTTAGGAACTGCTGGTATAATTTTAAATGAAATTATAGATTTTAGAAAACCATACCTACATACCATACCTAGAATAATCGAAATATTAATTATTATAATTGGCAGAGATAATCTTTTGCCTTTATAGCCTGTGAAATTGCCCCTGCAATGTATCTATCCAATTGAGAACTGTGTTTTAATCTCAGCCTCTCTTGCACCCAGAATTCCATATGAGTTTCTTTGTGGAATATGAGCCTGAGTGTTATGCATCTGTTTTGGAAAGTGCTTTTAAATTTTTGGTTTCTCTCGCCTTTTTCTCCTCTATACCAAATGAATGTCTAGGGCTCCAGAGCTTTACAGAATGAACATAAACACTGAATCACTGCCAGGTGACGGCTGTCCAGGAAAGCCTGCGCTGACTTACTACACAGGAGAAATCAACTTTTGTTGTGGTCTGCCCTTACAGCCTCAGGGATTATCTGTCATAACAACCGGCATTCATCCAAGCTAATAGACTTATTTTAAAGTAAAGCTGATTGGCTAGTCTGAATTTCCTAGCCAGTGATACAGAGTCAGTAAAATCCATCTCTGAGTATGATGGTGAGGTAGGATGTGTTAGCAGTTCAGAGGCTGCAATGTAGTGAGTGCTCAGGAAAGAATGCTTACAGTCTGACCTGTGTCCTGGATACTGCTTCCTCCATGTGGTTTTAATATAAGAAACATCAAAAATGACCATAATTCTTTCTGCCAGTTGTGAACAGTTCTTAACTTCCATGATCGTCTCTTGAAGGACAGTGTGGTAAATATACCTTTAATCCACTGCATTCCCACCATTAGCTGTCATTCTGAACAAACCTCCCTTCAGTTTTTCCCCACACTTGGACCTTCATTGTGCCCTGAGGAGTTGCCTGTTCATAGGATGCTGTGCATGACAATGATCGTCCCAAACATGCCTGGAAGACAGTCATAAAATGCTTATATTTGTTTAGTACTTTAACTTTTTGCTTGTGCACTATTTTCAGTGTGGTTATTATATTTGGTAATTGAGAAAATTTAGTAAAGGAAAATTAAGTTTTCCACCTCAATGGTATCATTTGCATGATGGCATTTTCCTCACTATGCACATTTTGTTGATATTCATCATTGCAGAGCACGTGAAACTTTTTATGCTGATATATATTTTCAAGTCGCTATCAAATACCCAAAAGATCATCTTAGCAGATGGTTCACAATTATGATAAGGGTGAGAAATTTGCTTTCCACAGCCAATTTGTGTGTATTGAACAGAATTAGCATTAGAGAGTGCATGTAGTTTTGTTAAAGGTTTTGTTTAAAAAAATAGAAATTTGCTTTAAAAAAAATGTTCTGTCTCAGACCTGGTAGCTTGGTGAGTGAGGTCAATTTCTTAGGTATTTCATCCTATGAAAAACTATCAGATATCACACTGTCTGTATTCATCTAAGAAACTTGTATTTAAATTCTCCTCCAAGGTGTTTTTAAAGTAATTCTATATAGAAGTGCTGCATTAAAATTCTACCTATTTTGTTGTTTGTACTGATAAACAGAAGAAACATATGCCTCCTAGTAAATGCCTTGAGAATGAGAAAAAAATGCTCTCCATTAAAAAATCTCATATCGTGGTAATTAGTATCTAGTATCTTAAAAGAAATAGAAAGAAATCTTAGGGAAATAAACTCTTCAACTGGACAAGCCTTGCCGTAAACTGTATGTTAGTGATTTCAGAAGGTTGTGGATGTTGTGGGAGATTTGTTCACACTGTCACTCTAAGACTGCCAATTAAGATAAATCTTGAATTAGACTGCAGAGTCCACATTAAGCTGGCCAGAATAAATCATTGAGTTTTTGGTGGACCCAAATTAGGATAGAGAGACAAAGGAAGGAATAGGGAGGGGCTTAGGAAGATCTTGGGCCTTTTGCATCTGCGAAGGTGAAGAGGCAGAGTCATCTGATCTTTAATAGTCAAGTACCATTAGAAAGGTGTACACACACACTTGTGTACACATAGTGTTCTGTAGTGAAAGGGGAACACAGGCTTGTTTTTGTCCTGCCCTGCTCCCGCACAGTTAACTTATACCCGGAAATAACAACACACAAATTGTATTCATTTAAACATTGCCT
>LOEQ01004684.1:132851-150261 GCA_001685075.1 Bramus lutescens | reverse complement strand
AGTCTTAAACTTACACCAAAGGTAGCACAGGTCTGCCTGAGTATAAAATCTAAAACTGAAATATTTTTAAAAACACTGGAAAATGTCTGAGTGGTTTAAATTTTATAATAAATTAATATCTTTTTTGAAAATTATAACCCATCAAAGAGTCTAATTCTGGGATTTCAATAAAATTTAAAACTTCTATTCTGAAAAGATACTGTTAAGATACTAGAAATATAGGTCATAGACTAAAAAATGGTACTTAAAAATATCAATAAAAGAACTCTCATCCAAAATCTACAGCAACTCTTAAACTTTACAATATGAAAACCAACAACCAAACTAAAATAATAAGCAAAAATTATAAAGAGATACATCACTGAAGAAGATATACAGGTGATGTTTGTATGGTATATAAAAGGACACCAACATCATTTGGAATTAGGAGAAAGTCTTCATCAGTCTCACTCAACTGAGAGACCTTTGAGCTATAATAATGACTCTCTTGGAGAGATATGCCCACTGGTACAATAGTTGCATGCACATTACAAAACTAACCAAACATTGATGCTTGCTTTACGACCAATTCCATGAGATGAAACCCTACCTGGCACCATTAATGGTGCTAACACCTAAGCAGGTCACAGGCCACTTCCTACATACTGACCACACATGGTCATTTTCTTACAAAAGAACATTAACTAAAAGAACTAACTTAGATGAACACAGTCTTAGTCAGATGACTAATCCAATGTGATTCCAATAAGAGGTGATGTTGAGATGATGTGATGACAACAACATTTAAGTTCCTTTGTCTTGCCCGAAATCCATAGAAACCAAATCTTATTATGAGAAAAAATAATCTCATTGGTCTGTTGGTGGTGTTACGGTGGTTGTGGTTGTGATTGTTGTTTTGAGATGAGGTTTTAATACAGCTGTGTAGACTGTGTATTCTTACTATGTCTTACTATGGCTATCTGACTATGAGGTTTACTTGACTGACCTGGAATTCACTTCATACATCAGGCTGGTCTCACATTCTCTTAGATCAACATAATATCACAACTGCAATTTATTTCTTGGTTACAGATTTGTGTCAATTACCCATGTCAAGAATCACTCTCATAGGGAATCATGTCAGTCATTAGGTGAGTGTAAATGTGTTTCTACTTCAGCTGTGCTCAGAGGAATCGCAGCCAGTCACTACAACAACTACCTGAGTATCTTGCTTTTGACATGTGTATGCTCCACCCTATAGAGCAAAGTCAGCTGCCTTCTTTAGTAAAGGGTCATAGAGCAAGTAGCGTGGGCTTCATGTACCATAAGTATGAGCCACAATTATTCAGAACTGTTGCATCGTGAGAATAACTGAAGAAAGCACAATATGTCTGTGTTCTAGTAGAGTTTTATTGACAATATCATACTTGGCTTAATGGCTGCAGGTTGCCAGCCACTATCACAGAACAGAAATTGAATTAAGATGGCAGAAGCTCTTTATTATATGAAGCCTAGAATGGGCCCTGCTTGTTTGTTCTGCCTAGAAAACCTCTTCCCACTTTCCTGAACCTATTCACCTATCCCACCTTTTTTACTAGATATAGTTGGCTTTCTATAATTATTTATATTTATTTATTTACTTGTCCAGTGTGTGTATGCGCTGTGCACTTGCCACAGTGCACATGTGAACATCAAAGGAAAACTTGCAGAGTTAGCTCTCTTGTTCAACTATGGGGGTCCTGAGACGAAACTGAGAACATTAGGATCTTCTGCAGGTGTCCTCTAACACTGAGTTATCTATCTGCCCTCACCAGGTTTTATATTTTCTGTGTTGTTTAGTTATGACCATTAATGTTTGAATGTGCTGTTTTCCTAAAGAGTGGATTTTGGGGGAAGAAGCCCCCTTTAACATCCAACTTAACACATATTTCAGGCCAGGGCCTTTTAATTGAGCAATGCAGAGATGCTTCTTAGAAATAAGAGGGACATACAACTGTTGTATCGTCATGCATGATAGAAACATTAGTTAACAAATGAATAAAGTAAATAAGAAAGTGGTAAGAAAGATGAATTAGAAAAGAAAGGTATATTTCATGAATTAAAAGTAAGAATAATAAAATGTCTTTAACTGGAGAAAAGGGGGAAATGTCATCAAGGAAGTTGTCTTGGTATGATGTATACAAAATCGAATGGGTTTCATTCTGCAGACTGTCTGGTGAACACCTTCTGCATCACCTTCCCACCTCAGCATGTGTACACCCTGTGGGCGGGACAGAATGACTCACTTGGATAAAATACTACAGATGTGAAGAGATTCCTTTCAAGCCCAGGTTACAAAAGTATCGTGACTCACATTTTATTCACTCTCTTATAGCACTAGAAGAAGGGGCAGATGGCATGCTGTGAGCCTGTCTATAGAACAGCCTCAGGCGAAGGAGTGCTGACTCCAACTGGCATCCAGGGGAACCTGGGGCCTTGCAACAATCACAGGAAAAAGGGTCTGGAAATGGATTGTTCTTCAGCCAGCTGTGGCATGGCTGCTGCCTCAGCTGAGACTGGTATAAGATGATTGTGAGAGAGCCTCAGCTTTGGGCACCTGAATGAGCTACAGCAGGGTTTCTGACTGGGGGAAATTAGTGAATAATACATGTGTATTGCTTTCACTCACAAAATTTTGATATGATTTGTTACATTGCAATATTTAATTAGCATCATGCCAGGAACTTTAGATACGTGTTCTGGTCTATTCCCCATAATAGACTACACATAATAATTATTAGTTTCACTGATAAGAAAATAAAAACTCAAGAGAGTACATATTCTTTCTAAAAACACACAGTGAGCAGCAAATGTCGCATTCAACATGTTTTTTTCCAGTGATCACAGAGGAGAGAAGAAGATACGTTAAATGAAGTGATGGTTTAAGAAAGAAGGATCTCTGGGCTCACCCTGCGAGGTCTATTTTGTTGTTTTTCTTGTTCATTTCTTTGTTTTCTTTTTTTTCAGCAAATTGAGGAAATATCAGTGGTTTTGAATAGTTCACCACATTGGTAAGACTCCCAGCATTTCTTCACCAAAATAGTTATATTCATGTAAAGGTGTATCTCTTCTATTTATCCCAATCTTAATCAAGCCATCTTTCTTCCCTAGGCCAAAAAGTCAGCCAAGAAGCAGCACATCTCTTTTTGCTCACATTTAGAAAACAGAAATGACTGCGTGGTCCCAGACATCTCTAAAGGCAGTAATCAAAAGTATGTAGTTTGAGCTGTGGTGGTGGCCCAATGGGCAAAGCAAAAGCAGGAGTATTTGTGCTTGGCTCTCCTGTGGCGGTTTGAAAAAATATGGCCTCCATAAGTAGTGGCACTGTTAGGCACTGGGACCCTGTTCGAGTAGGTGTGACCTTGTTAGAGTAAGTGTGGCACTATGGGGGTGAGGTTTGAGGTCTCCTGTGCTCAAGATACACCCAGTGGGGCCAAGGTTGCTTCTGCTGCCTGCCGATCCAGATGTAGAACTCTCAGTTCCATCTCCAGTACCACGTCTGCCTGCACATTGTCATGATGATAATGGACTAAACTCCTGAAACTGTAAGACAGCCCCAAATTAAATGTGTTTCTTTATAAGAATTGCTGTGGTCATAATTTTTCTTCACAGAAATAGAAGCCCTAAGACAAAAGTTGGTACCAGGGACTGGGTTCTGAACATGATAGGTCTGACCATGATTTTGTTTAGAGGAATGTTAACTTTGAAGTTTGGATTTGAAAATCAGTTGAGCACTTTAAGTGGGGCTTAATGAGCCATACTGGTGGAAAAATGTATGACAGGGGTGTTGAGAGTGATTTGAACTGTGAGAGCCTGTTTCAAGAGGTTTCAGAGGAGAAGAATGCCTGTATTTTGCCTAGAGACCATTCTTGTCATTATTTTGGTAAAGAATAATGGTTGCTTTTTAACCTTATCCTAAGAGTCTACATAAAGCTAAAGTGAAGAAATTTTGGATTAGTTCTATTGACAGAGATAGTATTGAATCTGTTATTAGTATTCATATTATTCATACTCTTATGAATATCTATAATTAAAAGTAGAAAGATGAGCGAGGAGAAATACAAAACGTCCAATTTGAAGAGGAAAGGGCACCAGGAAGTTGAATCGAGCTAAATCCTGTGTTCAAGGGGATAAACAGATTAAGAAATGGAATAAAGGGAGCGGTGACCTCAGGGCATGACCTCACCTCGCTAAACTCCCAAATTGTGAAGAGAAACTAAAGAACAGCTTAGATTTATGCAGCATAGCACACACCTTTAATACTAGCATTCAGGAGAAAAAGGCAAGGGATCTCTGAGTTCAAGGCCAACTTTTGTCTACAGTTCTTCTTGCTGGACAGCCAAGTTTAGGTAGTGAAGGAAACCACCAAAAACAGGAAGTTGATGAGGATGTAGTTGAACAAAGGGCCTTGTTCCAGCCTCAGCAAAACAAAACTAGACAGATTCAGCCGTGTGGCTATGGATCTAAAATCAAGGATAAAAGAAAGGTGTTATGGAATCTTAGTCCACGAGTAAGGAAAGCTGCTAAGGTCAGAAACATTTCAGGGGTATCCCTGCAGGGAGGCCTAGAGAAGCCATTGCATGAAACTGTGAAGGTGAAGCCTGCATTGCTTTGGAGATTCCAAGATGTTGGAGACGTCAGAACTGTGGGACACCTGCCACGGATAGCTGCTAACATGGAGTAGAAGCAGCCCAAGAGAAAGAAGTGTGGAAGTGTGTTGCAGTCAACAATGCTAAAAGGAGCTGTAGATCTTAAGGGCATCTTGACATCAGACATGTAGACGCAGAGTTTAGAGTTTGTTCAAATGGTTTTTAGTCTTGCTTTGGTTCGGTATTCACTATGTTCCCTTCTCTACATTCTGAAATGGTAATGCATATTGTTGGAAGTATATGTTCTGCTTTTTGATTTTGATTTTACATAGGATTACAGTTAACAAATTACATGAATCTCAGACACGACTTTGTACTTTACACTTTTAAGTGAGTTTGAGGCTGTTATAGACTGCGGGGACATTTGCAGTTGAACTGAATGCTTTCTTGCACTATGTCTACAGCCTATGGAAGGCAGGGAGTGGGAAAGTCTGAGAAAAGAAGGTCCATCTTTTCTGAGGCTATGCCATTATGCAAAAGGACAATTAGAAGCATGCAGAGGGAGGACAACTTACTCCACAGGATGTCAGAGGGTGATGGAAATATGACAGGCATGAGAGAAAACACAGAGTCCTGAAAGATGACAGTGTCCTTCCATGGTGTCACAGAGAGCTACAAACAAGCTTAGTGCTCTATCTGTCTCTGTATTGCTCTGTCACAGAAATAGAAACTCTGAGACAGATCCCCAGCTCTTATATAAAACCTGTGTATGATGGCATGTAACCTCTAACCCAAGCAGGGACAGGCAAATCTTAGGGCCTTACTGACCCACTAGCCTATTCAAAATGTCAAGTCCTATGTTCAATGAGAGGTGCGATAAGATTGTCAGCCCAACAAATTAACTCAACAGGTAAAGGCAGACCACCAAGACTACTGACTCAAGTTTTTTTCCAAGTATTCATGTTGTCCTCCAACTACTACACATGAACTACAGTGCACACGTGTGCATATGCACACATGTGCACAGAGAGAGAATAAATAAAAATATAATAAACATATGAAGAGAAATAAATGAAGATACCTAAAATTGACCTTTGACCTCCACAAAGTACCATGAACAATTGTACCAGTGCATAAATACACACACACACACTTGTCTATGCTACCTAGACACCCACGAATCTTAAGTAGAAATTCCAGGCTAGATTGGTGTCCCTACTAAGAGGAGCAATGGTCTTTTAGGTACAGCCCTCCTAACTTCCATCACAGGTTGATGTAACTTCCCCTCACAGGATTCAGGTGCCATCCTGCAACGTCCTCAAAGGCAAAGGGCAGGCAGCAAGCGTGCTGAGTGCACACATGGAAGTACGACTTCAAGATCCCCTATCCCTAACCATCTACCACGGGGGGAGGCATAGCACAGCTCTTTCAATAGTACCACTTCACCATCACCTCCTGACTGCATCGCTCCACACCAAAAATCTTACGGATGGAGGATTTCAGCGTCATGAAGTATTCTATGGTATTTCCTCCGAAACCTGCCACAGTCCTGCTTACAGCACCAGCAGGGTTTTGCTTCGGGGAATTTGTGCAGTCTGCGTGGGTGATATTGAAGTTTAGAGGCACTGGAGGAAACAGACATGATAAGCAGCTATTGAGTTTGAAGCTATCTGCAAGTGAGGTGTGAACATGGCAATAGTAGTGGGAATAAACATAGAGAGACTATCTTCAGAGTCGTGATAGAAGTAGGTCAATAGGAGTGAATGAATATGACCAGTCACAGGGGCTTGAGAACTAAAAATGTCTAGTTCATAGGAGAAATAATAATTCAGATGCAATACGTTTAAATGAGAAATGGTGTTATCAGGCTTGTGATCTTTGGAGCAGAGCTGCAATAATATTGTCAATAAATGGCAATCAAAGAATTAGAAAACAGACCTTTTGGTTGATATTTGCAACACAATTTGCACAAAGGTTATTTAACTCATAGAAGTCATAATATTAACATTAGAGAATACATGTAACAGTAGAAAAAAAGACTGAAAGGAAGTTTGCTCCTAGAGAAAGGGAGGGAGAGAGAGAGAGAGAGAGAGAGAGAGAGAGAACTTCAAACTGATGGGCTCTCCAGACTGTAGGGACAAAGTTTGGGATAAAGAAGGGAATATTTGAAGCCTGCACTGAATGGGATGAAAATCTGAAAACCAGGCACTGAAGATGATAAAGTATTCTGACAAATACTGGAGGTTCAGTGAAAACAAGCCTTCTCTTAATTTACTATTTTTGACTTCCAGTCATTAGTTGACCTCTTCTGAAGTGCTTGTCCATTCAGCTAGAAGAACAAAATCGGCAGACAGAGCATCGCCCATGAAAGGCCTGAGAACAGTAGGTACAGAGAAAAGCCACAGTGGGGATCGTCGTAAAGAAGAAAACCGATCCTCTCCATGGCTATCCTACACCAGCCATGAAAATGGTCAGCTCTAAAAGTAGAGGGGAATGGCTTAGTCTGCAGGATGTCAGATGGGAGTGGAAGGATGACAAGCAAGGCTGAGAAAGCAGAGTCCTGACTGATGACAGTGTCCTTCCATGGTGACATTGAGAGCCACAGGCAAGCTGAATGCTTCGTCTGGCTTCAGCTTGCATAGGCCCACACACCTTGCAACACTGATAGTGAATTCATATGTGCAGCTGCCCTCTTGTACCTAGAGAACAGTTTTCTTGTAGCCATCCACTGTCTCTGGCTCTTAAAAATCCTGATTCTGCTGCCACAATGGTCCCTAAGTCCTGGGAACAGGGTTGTATAATATATACCCCAGTTAGGGCTGAGTTTTGCAGTCTTGGTTGGGGTTGGGCTGGATCTAGGAGTTGGTGGAGAGGTGAGACTATGATCAAAATGCATTGTATGAAATTCTCAAAGAACTAATTAGAAAGAAAATTGAGTATCTTTGGAATAAGCACAAAGGCTGGGGAAACTGGTGTTCTCAACCTGTGGGTTCCAACCCATTCACAGGGATCACATATCAGATACTGTCTAACAGATATTTATATTACAACTCATAACAGTATCAAAATTACAGTTAGGAAGTAGCAACAGAATACCATGAGGAACTGTGTTAAATTAAAGGGTCACAGCATTAGGAAGTTTCTCTGCCTGAGAACCACTGTGTTAGAAGGAACCCAGCTACTGGTCTTTCATCCAGGTGTTAATTAGCTCTTCCATGGTAGATATGATGATATATTCCCAATTGTGGAACTGGGAAGAACAGGGTATTCTCCCTCTCTGTGCTTCTTCTTTCTCTGTTGGGTGATAACTCCTCTTCCTCCTCCTGGAAACCCAGTCATCTCTGTTGCATTCCCATGGCTGCAACCAGGCACGAAATTGCAACCAGTTTTAACGTTCTGGTCTACTTGACTCTTGTGCTAAGTCACATGATACAACATGGCTGTCATCCATCATTTTCCCCTCCATCTGTCATTTGAGAAAGAATGAAGAAATGAAGGTTTCACAGACACATCTGAGAGAATTCACAGAATACTGAAACCTCCTGACATACTAAATTTTTCAACTTTTTCAGTTATCAAATGTATATAGAAAAGCAGCCAAATATAGAAATGGCCCTTTCCAGACTGGTTTCATGGACATTGCAAGCTAGGATCTTTACTCTTTAGGTCTCCAATCAATGGTAAAACACTAGCCAAGTAGAATACATAATTAAGCCATAAATCACAAACTGGATCCAGCTCTACTATCCAAGGAAAGCTTGCCAGTGACATAAAATTATGATTCCAGCCTGGTTTGTGATTTAAAAACATCAAAAAAGATTTATAAAATTGGGCATATTTTATTTAGAGCAGGAGAAAATATTGAAATCTGACATTTTGAAAAAACTTTACAGTGGACTTGGAAAATTTAAATTTAGAGTAATTTATTTGAAGCATTTTTCACAATTAAAACCAAGCACTCTTATACAAATCAGATTAATGCCTTGATTTAGAGTCATGGAGATATAAATATATATACTTCATGACCACATAGGCCATTGCTCTAGTCTTATATAAATAAACAAGTTCTATGTGGTTTTATTTATTTCTAACTACAGGTGTATGAATTCCACTCTAATGCTCAAATTAAATTTATATTATACGGATGAGTCTTTGAAATTTCTATTTCTGAAAATGAAACTGTTGCCATAGTAACTAGTGCACTTCCAAAAGGGGAAAAGTGGTACACAAAACTTTCCCTCTTCAAATGCAAAAATTAAAAGTAAATAATAACAAACCACAGTCATTTCATTAGAAGGTTATTTGCTCAAAAGTGATATTGTCAATCAAACATACTTCTTTGAATAAAAACATATCTTGTTCCTCCATCTTGCATGTTTTTAGTCACTGTCATAAAACAAATTGTCATTAAATAGCATGCTGAGAGATTCATGAAGTGCTCACTAAGCAAATCAGAGTGATATAATAATTATATTGCATACTACAGATACTACAGGTATAAGGTCCGTGTTTCTGATAGAACTAATTCAATAATAATAATGCTGACCTTTATCTCATGTACAGGGTAAGTACCTGTACAGAATTTTAATCGTGTACTAAAATAATACTAAATTCTGCTCAAGATTTTGTGCATGCAAGAACATGGAGATCAGAGGATAATCTCTGTGTCAGTCCACTTCTTCTACCTGAGACAAAGTCTCTTTGCTGTTCGCTCTTCTCTGTGCTCACTGACTGGTGAGCTTGCTGTGTTGTTCAGCATATGACTCCCAGCCCAGAGTAAGAGGCCCCTTAGCTGTTGCACTGTGGTACCCTACTCTAAATGGGTTCTGGGGGCTCAAACTTGGGTACTCATTCTTGCACAACAAGCACTCTCCCCTGCTGGGCCTTAGAATCTGCTTAGACTTTAATCTACAGGAAACTAAAAGAAATGGTTTTGATGCTGATCATATAGCAATGAGCAATCATAAATCATTAAATCAGTTCCCTAGTTCTTAATTGGTTTAATTGCTACTTTGGGTGTAAAAAATGTGTTCAGTAAATATAGATTTAAAGGAGTTTATTAGATCAATTGGCCTTCACTTTGGTCATGTTTGATCTGTGTAGTATAAGTGCTAAAAACAATTTATAAATTTGGACTTAAGAAATTTAACAATTTGAGAGTTTACTGCTTGTCTTATATATTATTAAATATATAATATTTAGATAATTCAACATGTCCTACTGTAACAGCCTATGGTAATCCTGACCATGAGATTTAGCAGTCTTTCCCAATCCTGCCATACCTCCTTTCACTTGATCTCTTCACTGCTCTTTATTTGATGTTCCAATTTTTTATTGTTTATGAGACTCACTCACTACCTACGGTGCTTAGGTACCTCTCTGTACTTAGAAATAACAATTCCAATAAATATTAGAAGCACTGGTTTTGTAGTTTATGTAAGCTACAACTCTGAAGTGTACTGAATGAAGCTCTTTATACTTTGATGTAGGAAGCTCAAATGGCATTCATAATAGGAATTAAACTTGAAATAAGCAAAATGGTGAAAAACAAAATTACATATTCAAGATATAAAAGTATCACCTTTGTTTGTTAATAGCCCAATGGAAAGAACTAGAAACCAACTTTTGGTTTAACTTCAGACACTCAAGACAACACAAAGAAAAAATTAGGTTTACATATTGGGCAGATGGATGATACATGCATGTTCTCAGAATGCCTGCCACAGCAATAATATACAAAATTCTTGGGGGGAAATGAAATCACTTTTATTTCTTGAAAGAAAAAGGATGTTTTGAAATAAATAAGGAATGTAATATAAGAATTCTGGATTCTGTTCCATTAATTCTAATAAATATTTGTATTGCATTCCTAAACTTGTTCTTTAATGAGTAGAGTATTTTCAAAATATTGACGGCATGTGATAATGAAGAAATTCAACTTCATGGTCACCACTGCCATTGAAAGATTCTGACTGACTGTAACTCAACACAATTGGCCACAACTTTTCTGGGGATGGAACTATCCCTAACCCTAAATGTTGTTGATTATTATATACAGCATTCATAGAGAATTATTGTTTTCTATCACTAGGTGAAAACCAAGCTCATTGGCTCTACATTGGGGCAATTCAACCTATCATAAATCCAGCCAAGTGCAGATGACATTTTGGATTTTGCCATACAGGCTAGAGAGCTGACAGCTGATTGAAGGCCAAGGCTTCACTGTAATGAGTCTTTCCAGTGTTGAATCCATCATTGCCACACTCACAAACATCAAGACTTGGCACCTTCCGTTAGGAACAATTTAACCTCTAAGTCTACATGGTGCAAGGGCCAGTGCAAACTGTCAAGCTAAAAGCTTGTGGTAATAAAAACGTCTTTAACTGAACTGTAAGGCTAAGTAACACATCTGTCTCAACAAAAAGACCCAGGGGATTGAGGCATTCGAAACTAGCTTGCTCACACTTTTAGCATATATAGGTGATGATCTGAAATTTCTTTTGTAGCATTCCCAGAGTCTAAACACAGAACTCAGAAGGAAAACCTACAAATCTATAAATATAAACAATATTCTTGGATAATTAATGTTTAAAAAATCTAATGAAAGTATATACTGTTCATGGTTGTTTGGAGAGTTTAAAATAAAACTTTTACAGAGAAAACAAACTTTTCTGAATAGACAAGAGATGGAAAAAAGTCACAACTCAGTGAAATATGATCTATGCAGTAAATGGACAGAAACATGTGCATATTTCCTGTATCCACGAAGCTCTCAACAAACCCTGGGACTCCTAGAGTTACCAGGAAACACATGACTAGTCCAGACCATTACAAAGGAATGAAGAGTGGCACCTTTGGTTTGAGGCATGTGAAAGTAGGTGTGGCTTGTGTGAGTTTCCTCCCCTGNCCTGCCACTTTGATCCATTTCCTAACGTGCTAGTGTCATCACACAGTATGTACCTGCATCTCCAACCATCACTAACAACCTACATTAGGTGTACATAGGAAAAAAATTGTACATGGCCACTGAGATTCTGAAGCTAACTTGTGGCTACAATACAGCTTAAACTCACATTAGCAGATAATAGTGAGAGGAATTACTGAGCCTTGGGAAAACAGTTGATACCAGGAAAGTTCTAGAAAACAAGAATCAGAGTCACTTGATAGCTAAGGCACTGTGATAAGGCAATCGAGAACAAGTTGAATTAAGAGCTCCATGTGGATGAATACAGGCCCTTGTCATGGCTCATTCGGAAGCATGAGTTCTATACTACGACAGGGTTAACAACAGGAAAGTATGTTCACAGAAACAAGGGTAGGTGCTCAGATATCCACAAGGGACACACGATGCAAAGACAGGCATGTAAGCTAGTGAGCAATGACTCCATGAAACTTGCAGTGAAGAAGGATAATGGCAGCAATATACAATGCTAAATGTGCCAGGAGAGACCTAGGAGTCACAGTTCTACACAAAGGTTATCCAGAGATAGACACAAACATTCTTTTACTACACAATGTTTGGTTGATTTATGGAAAATGCAGATGTTGTAATGAAGCAAAGCATCCAGAGATTTAAGAATTATTTAGGAAAAGTGTGTGTGTGTGTGTGTGTGTGTGTAACAACAATTAAAGAGAAAAGAATACATGAATTTGTAAGAGATCCAGGGAGGGTGAACATACAAGAGTATGAAGGGAAGAAAGGGAAGGAGAAATTAAATTATACTGAAATCTCACTATAATCTCCAAACATAAAAACATTAAAAAGTGAAATTTTACATCCAACTAAGTACCATGCTTAATAAACTTACTATTTTCTGTTCACACTATTTGGCCATTATTTTGACCAAATTACGACCCAATGACTGATTCAAATTGGTTGCTAAAGCAAATGTCACAAGCTGTTTTTTTCTGTTGGTTAAAGGGATAACCAGTTTGTAAATAATACTCAACATGACTACTACTACATATAGACATACCATTTTCTATGTATAAAGGAATGATTTGATTTCATCAAATTAGCTAGCCAACTAAAGGCTGGAAGCCATTTAAACAAGTCCTTTCTTGTTTTTTGTGCTCTTACTGAAATCATAAAAATGAGTTAATTTTTTTTTTGCTCTCTATGAGTTAGTGCAATATTTTACATTTCTGTCTCACAAGCAGTAAAATTAAATTGTCACTTTGGTTGCTCATTAGCCTAATGGTAGATACAGATACGTGGTCATACGCATTATATACACATGCAGTTTTCAAATGTCACTCCACTGACATCAATAGCTAGAATTTACTGACTTAATTCCATTTTGAGTAGAAGAAAAACAGGCAGCAAGTCTTTCTTACAACTGCTCTCTGTTTGTCCTGTTTCAAAATCCTTGGTGAACTATAAGGGAATTCTTGCAGGTTTCATGACACTGATAAGATTGAAAAAAAAAGAACTCAAGGACATGTGAAGGGGGCCAAATTGTTGTTCCAGGATAGATGTATCAAAACACCAGGAGATATGTCCAAGTTCACAGACAATAAGAACATTAGCTTCTTTTTAAACCACAGAGAATGATACATTGCTTTTTCCTTGCTCTCATGGTTTCTGAATACTTTTATGGGTGGAAGTTTTTGTGTATGGATGCCGAGCTCACTGACACACACACTCTTATATACAAATTGTCCCACATGTCTACAGCTGTGAACTTTTTAAACAAAGTGGAATAATCAAGCTAGCAAATGTACTCTATTCAATCACCAAATGAAGATAATATATCAAATACTATATAAAACTATGGTTCACTGCCAAGAAATTACTTAATAAATACAACCTTCCCATAAAAATTACATTCTCCTCCCAGGAAATTTATGGCTTAATGATTATTTCTGAAAATACATCACTAAGTTTACACTTTAAGTAAATCAATTCTAGATTTCCCACCATGCATCTGGCCTCAATATCCAAGGCTGTATGTAGGGAGTCAGGTAGACGGTATGGTTTTCAACTTCTCTGTGGCATAGCACCAGGTCTTAGTGCTACCAGTCTGAAATGAAAGCATACACATTATAAAATATCTTAATCAGCAACTCTTCTTTAGAATCAAAAACTGTAAATCTCAATTTTCTCTTCATTTACAATGCAAAACTGTGATGATATTTTACTGACCCATCTTTTTCTCTAAAGTGTGAAATTTTTCCTATCCATTTAAATCTTACATACATACAAAATCTTATATAAAAATTGTTGTGACTATTATGTTCCATGCCCTTGCCACGTTTGTCCTGCTAAAGAATGATCTTAGACACACATTCCCATATTCAAGGATGATTGCCCATTTCTATGGCCCACAAGTAGAACTTAATGGAACCACAAGCAGAAAGGCAAAAAGCCCATGGGTTGCTCAGTGAAATGGAAAAATTTCTATACCATGCAGACATTCTGATGCAGAATAATGTAATAAGTTGAGCCAACTGTATTGTTTCTTCTGAAAATTTAACTGACAATTAGAAAAATAGAAGCCAGAATTACAATTAAAAGCATCCACTTCAACCAAAATAATAATTCCTAAATAGTCGCCTAGTTTTACATATAGATTCATATGCTTAAGTCTAACAAATTTTGCAAAACTGTGTTTGATATTATTTGAGTGAGTCTGGGAAGGTGTTGAATATCTCCAGAGACTAACTCAAGTCTTTGAAACGCGATCTTTAGAGACAGTATGGGGAACTATCCCTGGTTTCCTGTCTTACACAAATAGATGAGAAAGGTTAAGTGCCAATTATGGTAGTAACATAACCCTTCTGAAAAGTTCCTCGGGTTCATTGCATGTGCGTTTTTTCTTTCACTCACTACTTTATGTACTCAATAATAAAATAATAAATGAACTCTGCATTCTGAAAACATTGGGAGGGATTAGAGGATAGGGTGATAGTCAATAATATCAACAGAATGATATTATGAACCTATGTATAATAATATCAATATCAATTGTCACCTCAATAACATTGAAGTGAGAACAGAGATTTGCATATTAGTAAAGGCTAGCTACACAGACATTACTTTACATTTGTTCCGTTTTGTATTTATTCCAGCTTCTATTTGAATGAGATATATACATCCCATAAATGGGTTTCGGAAAAATCCCAGCTTTCATTATCACCATAGGTATCCTCACTTAGGTCAGTTCTTCTCAATCACTTGATCAGAGTGAATAACAATATTCTTTGGTAAAAAAGAATGCCTTAGTGAATTATGCTACATTTCATTAAGTGAAATGGAAGACTCAATGAGACAATGGAATTATTCCATACATAGCCACACGGCTCTACCTTCAGAACCTAAATCATGGTCTGGTCCACAGTCAGCATTCTATATTCAGCTAATTAATAAATGAATTAATAACTGGATTAAGAAGTGAGGAGAATCAACTAATTTGTTGAAAACTCATCTACTTCTCCTTAAACCAGTGTCTCTATCAGTGGTTTTTTTTTACATGTGTGATTTTTGTGTCACAATTTTTAATGTAAAAACTCAGCTTGATGTGTTTAGGTAAACATAGATAGAAATATTTTTTAAAAACGGCTTGAAACAGCCTATATTGCTCCATACCAGTTGGTGTGTGTCCACAATGGGCCACCTGACTTCTCGGGAAGTCAACAAGAAGCAGAGAGGGAGGAAATCAAAGATGGAAGAAAATGAAGACAGAAGGGCATCCTGAGCCCCTCTGCCTACAGAGCCTGCATCTACTTCAGCCAACCAGTCTGTTCACTGCCATCTCTCCTCTCTGAGAATGTTCGGTTTCATAGAGCGAATAATGCCTAATGATATTCTAAGGCGGACTCCCCAAAACATGACCCAGACACCCAGAACCCGACACCTTTCACAACACCTCACTCTACTTCCTCACAAATGATTGTGCCCTGTCGTAACTGAGGAAATAATTCTAAATCTTGAATTTAAGCTATTTTGATTGGAAAAGGTACTGGTCTTTCTCCACTGTCTCCTTTCTTAAATTATATCTTTTTGTTTAAAAAAGAAATAAAACTGATAAAAGGAAAAGGAAAATGCCCCATCTCAGACAGAACACGACTCTGATTTGAGACGGTCTCTCTTCAGGGGTTGATTGAGCTGGGAACACAAACGGTTATACCATGATTTTCATGCTTATAAGCTCTATTCTTTAAAGATTGTTTTATTAATTCTGCTTAAGGGTTATAGTTAATAGAAATAATTAAGTGATACCCACAAGGTATTAAATGCTCCCTAAATGGTATTCATGCTGAACCTGAGGAAATAACAGAACATCGCCATTAGTCCATTCCCTCCATACAATTTCTGCTAGAAGATTGACAAGTATAAAAATGGGCTGTTGAGTGTATGCACAAAACTCTATTGGGCTGCTACCATCTTCTTACCTACATTCAGACCTTGATACAAAAGGCCGCCTGCTGATGCCTAGCATGGCAATTTGCAGCAGGTTGTAAACACTTATTAGTCATCCCCTGAACTCTAACAGCATAGATCAAATTCTTTAATCTTATGATAAAATCAACACATTCCACCTGCATTTAAATGGTAGATGTAAGCTATCAAAAATAACTCCTTCGTTTTGCTTTCTCTGTGGATCTACAAACCACATAATGAAACAGGACACATTTTTTTTGCGACTGCCAAAGTAAAGCAAGAAAACCCTACTCCACATTTACTCTGCCCTCTTGATCTCAAAAATACGGTCTAACTAATATTTCTTCCCCCACCCAAAGTTGTTCATGAGCTTCATAACTTGTGTAATAAGTTGCATTTTAGTATTGGAAGGAAAAAGCAATGCTATAGTGCAGAGTGTGTTAACATATTAGCTACCACTGTACTGCACATACCAACTGTGAGAACATAGAAGGAACAAAAGTGTATACATGTTTTCAGTTAATTCAGAAACCAAGACAGATAAACATATATGTATTCAAATGATGTGTTTTTCAAAAGATCATCTTCATTTCTCTCATACATCTAAATACAATATAAATATGATCCTATAAGGTTATAAACTCAAATATGTACCACAGGGAAAAAGAGAACTGGGTTAAAACTTTTTGTATTATTTCATAATTACTAAATAAATACTTGTTCTTGCTGAGCTGGGTACTAAAAAAAAGACCATTTGCTATAGATAAAAACTAAAATAATAACATCAATCTGTACTATGTGCACTTCTATCTGGAAGCCTGAGTTTAAGTTTATAGACCCAGACAACGTTCCACACCAGCTGTCCACATACACAGTAGACCAGAGCTTGACACCCCATGGGCAGACTGTAACAACCAAATGTCACTGCTAAAGGAAATCAAGAGGCAGGATGTAGTCATAACTGTAGGTCATATAGAAGAATTATCTCAAAGCCCACTTATAGACCCATAAAATAACCCTAAAACACAGACGGAATGGGATTTCTTCAAGTAATTTCCTCAAGCTGAGACAAATCACAGGATTCTGACCTTGTCCTGGAGACATATCATTTGGAGTAAGTCAGGTTCCCCGCATTTAATAAGTTCCTGACTTTGGATCAGCCATTTAAAATTTGCTTCACTAAATCATGTTATCTTATTATGCATGTGATGTGGTTATGACAGCTCAATGTCACATGCTTTCCTGAGTGATGGATAGAGAAAAGGCCATCATGTTATCCACTAAAAAAAAAATCTTGTGAGACTGATCCCAAACTTAAAAGCACCTGTATACTCTATTAATCTATGAGATTCTTAAAAATATATATTATCCAGTTCTGCCAGCACCATTTGTTGAAGATGTTTTCTTTCTTCCATTGTAT
>LOEQ01004684.1:111314-127605 GCA_001685075.1 Bramus lutescens | reverse complement strand
TAGATAGATAGATAGATAGATAGATAGATAGATAGATAGATGATAGATAGGTGGGTAGAGGGGACATATTGGAATAATTAGATCTGATGACAGACTGAATTATTCCACCATAGTGGGAGACTCTTATACCTGTAGCTTGTCTCTGTCTAAATCAAAGCCTTTGAGAACCAGTGGCCACTGAATTAAGTCCTGATGAAAATGAAACCCATCCCAACCAAAGGACAGACAGAAGTCTGGACTGACATCCAAGGATAAATTGTCTATAACCCAGCTCCAGAATGGAGAGACACTAATCTGCGTGTTTTGTTCGTCTTCTCTGGAATGGGCAGCACTCTGGAGTTAGTCCACCTGGACTAACGCATGCGAAACTCCTGAGAAAAGATACTTAGAAATAACCAAGTCAGCCTACACCAGCTTTCTACCTGTTCCTCGGGCAACTCGATTTGACGCTGAAAATTAGCCAGCACAGTAACCTCGCAAATAAGCATGGAGCATTTGTACCGTCTTGCGTTTCCAGTCTCCCGTAAGTCTTCTTGCTCTCACGCTCTTGTTAAGGGAATACGAGAGGAAGCAAAGAGTAATAGTAACAACACTCCATTTCTGCAAGTGAGGGACAGAAGAAACTGGTGAGACCTGTTTTAACCACTTTCAAAGCAGATTTGAGAGCATGCTTCAAATCCAGTTACCATCTTCAAAACTCCTCCCTTTGGGAACTTAGTTCTTAGCATAAGGCTTGTTCCAGATTCACTACACCCCCATTCTTAATCTATGACGCAGGCCCCAAAGAACAGTGGCGAAAGCATACTATAACCAGAAAGAAGAGGCTTCCTATCCACTGTCAACTTAAAACTTAAAGAACGTAATGAAATGCATAGCAAAATTCTTAATCACCAGATGGCAAAGTGGCTTTCAATACTTCATTTAAACTTACCTATGTTATTAGTGCCCAACTCAGAAAGTAGCTCCAAAGCTTTCTACATATTTCCTTCCTATCATAGAAAAAAAGGGTGGACTTTTTCTCTTTTTTCTCCTTCAACAGTATCAGACTATAATTATTTAAAATCTTCTTATATTGTAACTAGGGGGAGAGAATGGCAGTATTTACCTGTTTAAATGAAATCCTTAATTCCCTCAAATTCTGAAACAATTTTTAAAAATCCATTTCTTGGGGGCTGGAGAGATGGCTCAGCGGTTAAGAGCATTGCCTGCTCTTCCGAAGGTCCTGAGTTTAATTTCCAGCAACCTCATGGTGGCTCACAACCATCTGGAATGAGGTCTGGTGCCCTCTTCTGGCTTTCAGGCATACATGCAGACAGAATATTGCATACATAATAAATAAATATTAAAAAAAGTTTAAAAATCCATTTCTTCTACTCATGCTCTGATATCCCCTGTGGCTCCTGTTACCTATGAACAGTGTTTTTAGACCCACATATGCCAGATAGACTGCCATTGCCTCCAGGTTTTTAGTCTAGCTTTCCACTAGTTCTGCAGAGGAATATGCCCAGTACTGCACTGAGGCAGGTCCCGATTTTCATCGAATTCCTTTTTAACCTGAAAGTCACAAGATTGAATTTTAATTTTTCCAACAACAGCAACAAAGTCATGAAACCCCAAACCTATTTCAGTAGCAAAGTTTTGTAACACCCATTAACCCTTTGCACAGTCGTCCAAACTGAGATGTTATTGAGTCTCAGTACAGCATTCCTTCAATTTTAATTCCAGAGATACTTTGACGTTCGCCCTGAGCTGCTTTGTCTGCTGGCCCCATCTTGACAGTATTCCAACCCAGGTAATCTCTAAGGTTCAACAAAAGCCATAAAGGATTCTTGCCAAGGAAGACACAGAAGTGGGAAGCATCTCTCCCTAACTCACTGTCTTACTTCATGGCTCCATTCCTGGTTTCTGGACCCTCTCATTTAAATGGAATCTTCCAAACGGAGGAAAGAGAAGGGAGAGTGGACTGAAAGGGGAGGAAAGAAGGAAAGGGGGAAGAAATAGAAGATGTCATAAGAGGGCAGTAGTGGGGAATGTCTTCCCTGCTCTCTGTCCCTGTTTCTATGCTGCGGTTGTAGTTAGATGTCATCCTTGGGCGATGCTTATCACAACTGCGAATCTCCACCTACACCCTTCCCTTTAACGTCCTGGGTTTCCACCTTGCTGGCTTACAGGGTCATTGGCATGCTCTCTAGGTCCACTAAATTTGTTACCCCTCTACATTTCCTAATTACTGTCTCTCTTGCTGACCTACTTGAGTTCTGTTTCCTGACAGAATTCCATCTGATGTTCTCAGCTTATAAAGGACCAATAAATACCATTATAGAGACGATTCAAGCACCAAAAATGACCTGAGGATGCCATTCTTCCCATGCTAGTCCTGTAATATGCAACATGCAACATACAACAACACTGCCATTTGCTGATAATGATATTAGATTGACTAATAGTATTTTCTAATTAATGTTTGGAGGAATGGCGAATTGTTGTAAAGCAACTGCTGCAAGGCTTCTTCTCAGAAGCACATTGCTTCTTCAATTTTGCATCCCAGAACGTCTCCCGTGAAACAGACAGCAAGGCTCTACTTGTGGGAGAGGTGAGAGTACATCTGCCATCATAGCTCTTTTTGATTCCAAAGTACCCGCTGTGGGAAGACAGCAATCTGTCTTAGATATTAATATTGCAGAAGAAAGCCTGTAGTGGAAGAAAACTACAGAGTCAGTCATGCTACAGTCAGGACAAAAAAAAAGTTTAAGAACTACTTTTATTTTTAAATTTCAACTTCTGTGTGTGTGTGTGTGTGTATGTCTTTGTGTGTGTGTGTTTGCATGTGTGATGTGTCTGAGTGCACACATACACCGGTACCAGCACACATCTGTTGGGATTAGAATACAACTCTCCTCTCTCATCAACGGCTTCAGGGACAGAGTGAGACCATGAGGTGATGGAACTTCTTCAGTCATCGGGCATGCAGGGCAAGCACTGTAACTCACTGAACCATCTTGGCAGAAGTTAGGAATTCTTTATCAAGAGTGATGGTCCCCTTCTTTGCTAACGGCTGGGGAAATGAGAATCTATGTTTAAGTTATGTGCACAAAACTTTTTACAACAAGAGAACAATTATTTCTTAGTTTTTGTTGTGAAAAGAAGCAAAAGAATGTCTGAACCACGTAAGGCATAAGTTCAATAGATTCTCTGTGTTTA
Source organism: Bramus lutescens (assembly GCA_001685075.1). Classification (NCBI taxonomy): domain Eukaryota; kingdom Metazoa; phylum Chordata; class Mammalia; order Rodentia; family Cricetidae; genus Bramus; species Bramus lutescens. Next base: position 124,404 of record LOEQ01004684.1, on the reverse strand, counting down.
CCAAAATATTTTAGCAAAATTTTTGAGCAAATAGAGCATTTCACAAATCAAGTATTCCCAATGCACGCACACGTGCACATGCACACACACACACGCGCGCGCGCGCACACAAGTAGACTGAGGGAAAGAAAAGGCAAGCCTGTGGCTAAGAACACCTAACAACATTTGAGTTAGGAAAGGAACAGTTCCTGGCTAGAACTCAAGTGCACAGCTAGTCAGAAAGTATGACTGTAGAGAAAGTAGAAAATTGGCAATTGATAAAATGCTTCCACAGACTTGCCCTCAGGCCAATCTGATGGAGGCAATTCTTTGACTGAGGTTCCCTCTCTCCCAGTAAGGCAAGTTGACAAGGAAGTTCAGCCATCACAACAAAAATGCATAATTTATAGCCGATTCTTTAAAGCCCCTGCCCGGATGCCCAGGGATTCTTTATAATATAGCCTGTGCTCCAGCTGACAACTGTCCACACCTGCAAAGACTTGGTGAAGGAGGAACTCATGCAGAGGTATTTGGGATTTATGCCCCAAGCAGAAGCCAATGATTGACTAATGCTATAGCACATTATCTTTCCTTCTTCACTCAAGTGAGGGGGACACACTATGAAGTTTATGTCTATGTTATATTACTGAGCATCTGCCTAGAGATTACACCTCATCTCTTTCTCATTCCATTGCCAAATAGGATAAGTTCCTCTGAATACTTCATTGCTCAAGAATTTCCATCTCACACTTGGCTTCTGAAGAACTTATCCTAACACACAAACCTTCAGCCAAAGTGGGAGGAAGGAAAGTGCTGAAAGCAGCAGCCAAGAGTTAATTAGCAAAAGGAAGACACTGTGTTTGATTAATTGAACCAAGAACTTATATGCTGAAACACACAAACCTCTTAACTGAAGCCCAATTATCTAACTCGAGGGATTAATCACAGCTCTGTCCATTTGTAAAATCATGGTGCATTATTGAAAACATAAATGAAGTTGGAACTCCAGATAATTGAGAGCTCAAGGAAGTCCTTGCTACCACACCAGGTAATTTTAAAAACATGTATATGTACATATTGCAAAAAAACAAAGTTTGTCTATCAGTTATCATTTTGCCCTTCTATGTAACAGATTTTTCAATTTAACTGATCAATTATGATTTATCAATTTCATGGCATTAGTGTATTTCAGTTTTACTCAAAAGAGACATCAAAATCAATACGATAGCAAAAGAAAATAACAAAGTATGAGCACAACAACCCATTATTGAAGGCAATAAAGCAGAATTGGATCTGATTAGTAGATAAATTTTTACCTGGGCAGATAAAAACTTTCCTATATGATAACGAAATGGATCATAGGTGTTAAAAAGAAATAACATTTTCTAAACACCCTGATTTTGTTACCCAGACTTTAAATGCACATTTAGGTTTGATGTTTTCTAAAGTAAATAAGCAAATAAAATCTGGCAGGATGTGTTTAGGATAGACTCTATAAGGCTCTATCTTTCAGGGTCCACAGAGCCCATGGGAACAGGGAAACATTCCTATGGCAGCAGCTGCCTCCTGTAGATTGCGGAGACCCGTAAGGCCCTTCGCATTAGGTTGTGAGTTGGAACAGGGTCCGTGGGTGGACCTGGGGAGATCTTTACCTAATGTAGAGCAGACAAACTCTGAGGAGCTCTACACCAGAGAAATACCTTTTCTTGTCTATCGGATGGAAGGTGTGGCCTTTGCCTCAGGTTTCGAAGTCATCTTCCTTGACAGCTCTGGAGTTTGAACTATCTGCCTCCTTGGCAGGGAAATGAAAAATGTCCAGACCCTTGGGTCTAGCGCTCTCAAATAGTAAGACTGTAGCTATCTAGCTCTCTGCCTTTTCTGAGAATTGATATATATATATATTTTTAATCCAGGCTAAGTCACCATTACAGAGGGTGATGGAATGGCATGTGATCATCTTGTATGAACTGAAAATGGATGTGTAAATCATCTGGGATAATTTCTTTCCTACCAAACATCAGGATTGGGCTCTTAGTTGATTCCTTTCTGGTTGTTTTCTCTCTTCTGAATTACCTTCTGCTTCCATATTTTTCATCTGAAACAATGATATTTGGATGGCATGATTAGCTTTTCACATGCCAACCAAAGTAATTCTCCAAAGTTTCTTGCTTTCATCAGCTTGTTGGTCCATTTAACGTTATTTTAGGGAAACTACTGAATGCTTCTTTCTTCTCTTATTTGCCAACTGTTGGGGTCACAAGTTGGTTCCTTAATAACCTCTACTTGGAACAAATAAGGGGTTTTCAGAGGAGAAGCAGGCTATCACTACAATGCCGTGGATTTTAATACTTATATATCACTACAAACCCATGGATTTTAAGCCTATTTCAGTCCACTGAATTCAATCCTATTCTAACCCATTGTAGTCTTTATTCCATTTTATGTTCAAATTCTTTAATTTCTGAGTCCTTAGGCCCTACTTCAAATCACTTCTTTAGCGTTTGGCAAGACCCTTAATAGTCTGATACTTTCCTTGCTCCTGAATGCAACATGATAACATAGGCATACCGTGTAGGTTTCATAACTCAAATCTTCAATCATATATTCATCCCAGTGTTCTGGTTTGCTCTCTCTTGCTATGATAAAAATCATGATGATAAGCAACTTGGTAAGGAATGGGTTTATTTCATCTTACTGGTTACAGTCCATCGCTGAGAGAAATCTGTACAGGAATTCCAGAATGATAGGAGCTTGAAGCAGACACCATAGAGGAATGCTACTAACTGGCTCTTCCCACACTTGTGGTCAGCTCCCTACCTTATACAGTCCAGGCCCACCTGCCTAGAGACAATAACTACGTTGGGCTGGACTTAACTACATCATTTAGCAATGAAATCAAGAAAATTTCCCCACAGACACTCACAGGCCAGTCTATTGAAGGAAATTCTTCCATTGTAAATCTCTCTTATGAGGTACGTCAAGTTGACCACCAAGATGTATTATCATACTTAATGAAGTTCTGGCCAATGTTTATAAGTTACAGTATGATAAAATACAGTCTAGGTGCTAGACGTATCTGTTGCTAGGAGGTTACTCACACAACAATTTTCTGGAAATATCCACAATGACAGAGAAAAATAAATGACGAATTCATAGAAATTTATACTTATAACCTCTTTCCTCTTATACTGAAACCACTACTTGTTGCTAACATTAACATAATTTCTCCAGTGTCACATTTTTATATTTATTTGCTTCAAAAATACCAAAACATATTATTTGTTATTTCAGGAATGGACCTACACAGTTTTAGTTAATTTGTATTTATAGTTACATAAATCACATTCATCCTTCCAAGACAAAACTAAAAAAAAAAAAACAACTGGAGACATCCAGAAAAGTCTTACTTGATTTTTCCTCCTTAAGAATGCAATCCTCAGTTGCATGTGTCTGGGTCTCCATGTGCCTTATGCACTTTTCCGAGATGAATGGAAATATAACTAGAAAGTTTGTGATGTACATAATGTTATTCCCAATGAACCATGCAGCCTGTATGTAGTATCTACCAGTACCTGAGACTTCCCCCCTTCCTCTTTATCTTCGCATTGTGGGTCACAGCTTCCCTGCAGATAAAGACTTTTCTTGTAAGTACTACTGTTTTGTTCAGATACAAATTTGTGTGATAGGCAGTATGCTTTTCAAGATGTTGAAGAAAAACGTGCTTAGATATGAAACTGCTGGATCAAAGAGTAAATGCCTATGCACTTTCAGGTTCATAAAGCCAAAGGCAAATTGGTTTCCATTTAAGATCGTATTATTTATTTTTTCATTTGTTTGTTTGTCTTGAATTTTACTGGGTCCAGCACTCTTTTTCACATATTCCCCAAAAGTGGTCATGTCAACCTCGTAGTACTTGGTCAGCCTGCTGAGGAATGGTGTCACAATGGAAACTTAAGATGTTATATACCTGCAGTAATGTACATTTTTATATTTTACGGCCACTTTTCTTCTGTGCAGTATTTGTTCATATTTTTATACATTAAAAATAATTGGCACTTTCTTCTCAAGATTAATATATATTTAATCAATATCAACATACTTTTTGTAATACAAACCACAGTATTTTTCTCAGTTTTTCACTTATTCAGCTCATCCTTGAATGAAGTAAGAATATTACTTTGGTACACATAAAATATGGCATAGTTTTATTAATAATAAAGACTCTATTTATATTTTGTAGGCAAAAACTGCTCACTCATTTCCTGATGACTCAAACCTGAATAATAACACAGAAACTATATTAATTGCAACACCGTTTGGCAAATACCTTAGAAATACTTCTAGATATCTCTTACATCTTAAATTAATCCATTTCTATTATTCTGTGTATCACCACAATGCCATGGCTTACAGGTAAGGATCTAGCATCTACCTCCCTCAGCAGCTACATGACAACTACTTGACTCCACCTACTTTTTCTATATATCTCTGTTTGGGTTTCCCACCTGGCTTTATTCTGCCCTGCCATAGGCCCAAACTTTTTTGGGCTTCTTTATTCACCATTGGTAATAAAACATATTCACAGCATACAGAGGGGAAATCCCACATAATGTACTTTATTTTAAATTATATATAAGATTTCCATGAAACACATATGATAATATAATTTTATTTAATGTCTAGAACATGCCATGTTTAATGTAATACAGAGACCATATTATATACCCAGGAGTTTATGCACAGTTCTTACTGAGTGTCCTACTAATGGGAGGTAAAAGAAGCGTTGTGCTTTGTACTTCATTTGCTTTGTTTGCTTGAAGAATTTCTTTTAGAGCACTCTAGCAAACAAATGGGAAAAGGCAACCCTTAGTTCTTAGATTTCCCTAAAATACTTCCCCAACCAATTATACTGTTTTTCTATTTTTCAGTTTGAAGAGCTCTGCAAATGAACTCTTGGTTTCTATAGACCAAAGTAAAAAATGATGCAAGAATTCCAGAAGGACCAAGCGCTTTCTTCTTGACCTTGATCCAACTGTCTGGAGAACTGAGAAAGTATTAATTGCTTTCCTGACACGTTTGACTTGCTCTGTCTTTGCAGGGAGTTGTTAACGCTGTTGCCTTTCTTTGTTTCGTTGGGACGAGTTCCCTACAGCAGCAAGTTTGAAATAGATTTTAATACAGGACCCATTTTCTCCCCGCTAATTCAGTTTCACAAAGCAGAATGGAAATGAGTAATTGTTCCAGGGATCTGAGGCTGTGCTGCATTTTCTCAAATAAGTTAAAGCTTCCTCTCTTCATATTTGTAAGCAAGTCAGGCCAACTAACTCATCTCAAATGATTAGGATCCCAATCCATATTTAGAGAATGCTAACACTGGTATTATGAGACTTCATTTAGCATCTCTCCATGGAGATATAATAAATAGGGATTGCATCATAAAATGTAATCTCTAAAGGACTCTAAAGAGAGCTTTCAAATGTTCTAAAATACCAGGAAAAGATAAGCATGCAATTAGAGGCATGGTATCTAGACAAACAGTCAGTTTCTAGAACATTTATTTTTGAGGTGCATTTTTCATTCCTTCTGCACTATCATGTAGGACCAGAATTTATTCAGAGATTGAATCACTGACCAATCTTGATCACAGAGCATCTTTTAGTGCATGGACACTTTTGGGTGTTAAGAAACTTGGTGACCCTCCTCACTAAGTACCACCATATGGTACTGTTTGTTTCAATGATAGGAATAGAGAAACCCTTGAGAATTTGTGTAGTGACCTTGGCCCAGAATGCTTACATCACATTGAAGATGCTTACACTGAATTTGAATACTAATGATTATATGGCCTGGAAGTTTTGACTTCTCTACACATACACCTGACCATTTGCTAATCCACAAGGACCACTACAAACGATCATTCACTGCAAACGTGCATGGATTTCTGACCGTGGATTTCTGACGATGTCAATGAAAGGAATGTGAGTTTCATACAGAGCCTCATTCTCAATGGTTTAGTACTTCAGATATTTACTTCCTGCCCACATAACTGTTCTGTGTATGCTGTGTACATAGTTTTCCACATGCTGATTCAAGTGCCCACGCTCCTGTGTCCTGACTCTCTACCACTGGATCTTGAGTTCCACCAGAAATGGGAAGAAAAAAAGTTGAGAAGACATCCCATCCAAGCTTCTTATATAGAAGAGCACAAAGTAGCACACATTATTTCTGCACCCATTCCATTAAGAAAAAAAGACGGTCATCTACCTTGACTTAGATGCAAATCCAGTCAGTATTTGCAGAGCTGGGTTGCTCAGATTCTCCCAAGAGCTGAAATATAGAAGTAACTGTATGCATACAGAAGCCATCTCAGTTTCTGTTAAGAATTCAGTATGTCTGCAATGGGTGTGTGAATGCTAGTCCATTGGAGAACAGCTCCCAAAGGACAAAACAGAGAAAAGTCTAACTGTCCTAGCCTAGCGCTTACCAGGAAATATTTGTAATTGGAAAGAACACTATGTCTGCTGTTTGGATTCTAAATAACACCCAATTGGCATCTGTTTTTGTTCCTCCAAAGCCTGGCACACACTCACTAGCCCCAGCCTGTGCTTGATCTCTCCGGAGGAGACCAGCTGAAAGCCATGACCATGATGGAGACAGGTGGTGACTTACCTGGTGGCTCTAGGCGTATCCATTTCGGGGCTTTGCCTTATTAAGAGTACATATTGGTATGAGGCAAACAAGAAACTTGAGTAAACAAGGTACAATGAATAACGGGAAGCCAGGGACCCAGAAGAGGTTTCCTGAGTGAGCACAGTCCACTAAGGGTTTCATGAGAGAAGCTTCCCTGTGAGGTGAACAAGAAATGATTACTTAAAAGTTATTTTACTTACAGCTGAATAATTGAAATCACTTGAGAATGATTTCCCCAAAGAATCCCTGACCAGTTTCCTTCAGAATCCTTTCACTTCTATTTTTGTATGATTTTACATTTATTTATTTGTTTGTTTGTTTGTTTGTTTTGTAGGGAAAGGTTGGGGTGGGACGTGGGTAAAGGTGTCTGTACTATGGAAGTCATTAGGATAACTTGTAGAAATCAGTACTGGGTTCTAAGGTGTAAAATCAGGATGTCAGGCTTGGCAGAAAGCGTTATTGCCCATGGAGTCTTCTACTTTCACCCTCTTTCTGGGTTCTTCTAGTACCCTCCTTACTATTTATTAGCCTAGATGTGAGAAGTGGGACAGATAGAGAGATGGGAAAGAGAAAGGGGAAGACTCCAAAAAGGTGTACAAAATGACCTCATTCTCCTTTAGACTTACAAATGATTGCTTAGTTTTCATTTATGCAAGGCTTGTATATTGGTTGGTTCATTAGGTTTGATGTTTCTTGTGGTAAATATTTGCATAAATGTCAACTCCATAAGATTACTGGAGCTGAAGCGTTCCAACTTGACTTGCACTTAGTGCACTTTCTTGCTTTTACTCCACAGAAACCATGTCAATTGTTCTGTGAAATGGTCTGCTGTGGTTTGAGTTAAACGGTCCCCCATATGTCATGTGTTTCAAATCTTGGTCCCAAACTAGTGGTGCTGTCTGAGAAGGTTGAAGAACCTTTAGGAGATGATAGCTTGCTGAGAAAATGGGTCCCTGGTCGTGGACCTTGAGGCTTTATAACCCAGCTCCATTTCTTCTTCGTGCCCTGCTTTCTGACTGTGATGCCATGTGACCAGTCACCTCCATCCTCTGCCACTGTTCATTCTCCGACTCCTGTGCCATCTTTCTAACAATTTTCCTCTCCTAGACATGTGGTTAAAGCAGTCATAAAAGGTGACCAACCCTTGTTCTACAGGTTCAATATGAACCCCATCAAGAGTCCAACGCCATTCATGATCCTCAAACATGTGAAAGCACAAAGACCACTAACAGCCAAAGCAGCCCCAAATGTAAAAGGCGATGATTTAGACATCAAAATAATTATTTCAAAATATAGTGTAGGGACTTAAGAACAAGTAGTGAATATTGCTGGCACAAAATAGACATTTAGAACAATGGAATGAAACAACAGAGCTTATTAATCACCCATCCTGATATAATACCCAATTTCTGAGAAAAGAATGAAAAATACAACCTGTTCCACAAATAGTCATGGGAAAACTTGAAACCCACTTGCCGAAGTATTAAATTGGATCCATACTTCTCATTTTAAATAAAAACCAGTACAAAAGTTCCACCCTTATATAAGAGCTGGAACTTTGAAAGGGCTAGAGGAAGCCTGACAAAACAAGGTACAAGTTCCGATGGGAAAGGGATCCCAGAAGCAGAGGGAAATCAAAACCCAAAACTAACAAAAGCGGCTGTGTTAAACTGAAAGCTCCTGCATGACAATGAAAATCAAAGTCAGAGAGAAGAACCAACCTGCGAAGGAGGATAAATCTAGAACACAAATACATATAAAGTATGTATTGGCTGCCAATAAATTTTTCAAAAAGTGATCAATATCCTTAGGCTTCAAGGAAATATAAATTGAGATGACTTTTATATTCTACTCCATGCTAGTGAGAATGGCAATTATCGAAAAACAAATGGCAGGTGTTGGTGAGATTGCAGGCAAGGAGGAACCCTTACTCACAGCCTGCTGGATTACTAAATGGCCCAGTTATTATAAAAATTAAGGGAATTCCTCAAAATAAAACTTAAAAATTAGAACTACTGTAGGCATTGTGCGATGATCCCACCCATTGGTATACCCAAAGAACTCTGAGACCGCATGCTAGAGAGATTTCTGCACGTCTATGTTTATTGCTGTGTCACTCACAGTAGCTAAGAAATGAAACAGTACTCAATGTTCATCCACAGAAGAAGGGATAAAGAAAGTGAAGGAGACAAGCACAATAGGCTTTTATTCAGCCATAAAATAACAGAATTGTGCTGATTGCAGGGAAGTGGATTGAACTGGAGATCACTGAGCTAAGCAAAATAAGCCAGACTCAGAAACACAAATGCCACATTCTTTTCTTATTTGTGGAAACTAGTTTCAAATTTGTGGAAAGAGGTTGTAAAGAAATTAGAAAGGGCACCATGAGCTGGAAAGAAAAGTAATGAAGAATAAAGAGAAGGAAGAACAGTATACATATAACATGAAAGCAGATAGAGCTAGGAAGAGGGCTGGAGCCAACAAGGGTCAGGGAGTCAGGGGAGACAGGGAAGAAGGGGGATACATATGAAAAAAAGTATGAAGGCTCCATAACGAAATTCATTGTCATGCAGGCTAAATAGAACATGACTGAAAATAATAAAAAATGAGATAATTTTAAATATCAGTGACTTCCCTCTGCATGCAGAGATATACACGATGCAAGGCATATATCCCCAAAACCTAGTTTCACTTCTTGCCTCCTGCCTCACTTGGCTCCTGCCTTTAAGCACCTAATTCTATAGGTGCTCTTGTGTGTCTGTCTTCCAAACCTACCAGTCACTCTGTTGCTTATCCCCAGCACACCTGCTAAGAGAGCTTCAGCTGTGCAAAGCCTTTCCACAGCCTGTTTTCTCCTAGGATGTGGGCGACTTAGAGAGTGAAGTCATTCTTTCAGTTGGATCCCTACCACTTCTCACGGCATCTGTTCTTACTGAGAACTACGCACTTTTTAAAAGGTGTGGCAACTATGAATTTTACAGCAAACTATTGTTTCTCAAACAATGGAGATTTAAATCTTATTTAGTTGACTCAAGAATGAAACTAATACAAATCAACCTTTGTATGTTAGGGAAAAGATTCAAACTTCCACGGGGGTGGGGAGAGTGTCAAAGATGCTGAGAAACTGAAATCTTTCCATGCTTTGGTTAAAGTTGCAAACAGTCATGGTGGGTCTTTAAAATGTAAAAACAGCTCAGTCCTATGATATGGAAATCCCACTTGTAGGTGCTTATCCAAAAGTAAGTGCATGGGGAAGGGAAAAGGGCAACAATATAGTCAAACCTGATGACATGAGTTGAATCCACATAGTGGCAGAAGAAAGTTGACTGCCACAAATTGACTCTTCTGACCTTCACATGCACACCCTGCCATGCCCCACACACATACACACACACATATACACATGCATGCACACACACATGCATACACACTAATTAACACCTGAAATTATTATCTCAACTGGTACTGATTTGATGTGGGATTCCCCCCTGTATGCTGTTTGTATGTTTTGTTACCATTGGTTAATAAATAAAGCTGTTTTGGCCAATGGCTTAGCAGAGCAAGCCAGGTGGGAAATCTGAACAGAGATACATATATAGAGAGAGTAGGCGGAGTCAAAGAGACACCATGTAGCTGCCAAAGGAGACAGATGCCCCAGAACTTTTCTGGTAGGCCATAGCCTTGTGGCAATACATAGATTGACAGAAATGGGCTAATTGAAGATATAAGAGCTAGCTAGAAAGGCCCCTAAGCTATTGGCTGAACAGTGTTGTAATTAATCTAGTTTCTGTGTGATTATTCAGGTCTGGGTGGCTGGGATATGAACAAGCAGTCTCTGCCTACATTGATTAACATTCTTGATATTCTCTGAAATACTCTTCACAGTATCCACTGTGTGGAAACAACACAGACATCCATCAATAGATAAGTGGCACATACCAACATATGGCACATACCAACCAGAGAATGATGTCTATCCTTAAAGGTGAAGGAAGTTCTGTAATATGTAAAATTTTGAAGACATTAGACTAATGAAAACAAGCCATTCAGAAAAAAAGAAACATTATACCATTCCACAGTCAGGAGATAGGAGGGAAAGAAATAGGCATTTGCTGGCAAATATGCTTGATATTTCAGTCAAGAAAGACAAATGAACTCTAAAGGTCCATTGTATAATTTACCTATAGTCATCAGTGACATGTCGTATATGTAAAAATGCTTTAGAGGATTGATCTCATCTTAAATATTCTTACCAAAATGAAACAAACAAACACAATGAATATATGGTTTTAAAATGTTATGGCAGAATAAATATGTGCAGAAGGAAAGAGAAGGAAGAGGGTGGAAAGTCTCCAGCTGGGAAACCAGTAACTAGCCTAAATTTTTCTGTAAACAGCTGGAAGTGTTTAGTGACTGAAAACACACTAGTGAGTGGTACTTTTTATGGAAGTGAGGCAGAGAGACACAGGAACAGCCGTGCAGCCTGGTTGTCCATCTGGCTGGGGCTGTGCATACACCCATCTCTTAAAAATGTACCCAGCAACCTAGGACTTTCACCTGTGCTGAGCTGCTATGAACACCCCACTTCCAACAATGAGCTGTTTCTCCTCCCCAAATGACCTTTAGTAATTGCCCCTGTGTTGTCTTTTTGGAATAAGACTCACAAGTGAAGAAGGTTGAAAATGGAGGCAGCTGTTTAAAAAAAATCTCCCCTAGTACTAACCTATGATCCATATGACAGTGGCTACATATTTAATTTACAAAAAGAAAATCCAACATAAATTTTCTTCATGTGCCACAACCCAAAATGTACCCTTTAAACAAATTCTTTGAAATTTCTGGTGAAATCAAGTTTTGATTATTGAGCTAAATATATCCAAATACAGTTGACACCCAAAGAATTGCCTGCTTTATCAGCCTAAGCTCCTGGTGCTTCTACAGAAATTCATTTCTGCCAAGGAATAAGGTAAACCTTATGAAGTGCCCTCATCTTTGTCATTCCAGATTCTAGTATATTTGGGACTGTGTGCTGGCTTCATTTTGATCCATGGTGATAGGACTCTGCCCAGCATAGCATGACATCAGGATAAATATCAGTTGAATTCTCTGCAAACATCTTCTGCCGGATTGCTACTCAAACACAACGCACACTGAGGAGTCAAAAAAGTCCTCATTCACTGGTGGCATGGATTTCCCCTGTAGATCCTACTTTCTTCTCTGTATTTAAACTAGCTGCAGTCTAAAAAGGGACCCTCACACAACTTGCTCATGTAAAGAATATATTAAGGAGCTGACAAGATGGCCCAGCTGGTAAAGGTGCTTCTAGCCGAACCTGACAACCTGAGGTCAATCCCTTGAACTCACAAGGTGGAACGACAGAACCAAGTTGTCCTCTAACCTACACACAAGTGGCACACACATGCCACATTTATACTCACATATATACAGAAGAAAGAATAGATAAATAAATGTAATTTTTCAAAGGGACACATTCATTATCAGGTGTGACAAAAGTGGCAAGAATTTAGATTTCAAAGAGAGTTGCACTTGTTTGGGGACTCTGTGAGGTCTCGTTACCACCTTCGAGTGTGGGGAAGAAGAGAAACGAATGGGAGTTGCCTTGGGATCTGCCTATGGCTTTTTCTAAAGGTATGTTACTTGTTTGCTGTCACCCCCATGGCCACTGGAGAGGGAGATGACAATTTCTAAGACATAATTGGAGCAGAATGCCCCCCTTTCCTTTGCTCCTAACCACGCTTTGAGAAATCTGCAACTTCTGAGGAAATTAAAAACAGACACTGCTCCTCCAGGGGCTCACCAAGGTGAAATTGATCTCACCCTGTCACCTCTGAAAAGGACAAGTGAAATGCCCCTGCCCCTATTGCTGATCCAAGACAAAAACATTTGGTGGCACTCTACTTATCTGCCGCTGATGAACATGAAAACCTTCTGTGGATGAATATTAGAGATGGTCTTTCATCAGAAGAAACATGAAACATTTTCATGTTTTTTTATTCTGACTTTCCTCTTCTTTCCTGAAAGATGTAACCAAAGCTATTATTTTATGAAATGATTTAAAATTAAGTATGAAGGTCTGAAAGAAGACATCATTTGATCAGGCTGCTATCAAGAGAGGAACACTCTGCCTTCATTATCACACCAATTCTACACAAAGACTATTCTCACTAATTTAGAGAGAAAGAAACACATCATGAGGTCAACTGAATTGCCCTTAATTGGCTCCATTGAATAGGAAGCAGGGCATGGAATATCAGAGCTTCTGATGTATCCAGTAGGTAATCTTTTTTTCTATCTACCCTTGACACTTCAAAATTGTAGTGATGAGGGGAGCACAGGCCTGCTTTTCGTCCGGCCCAGCTCCTGCATGGCTAGCTTATACCCAGAAATAACAACACACAAA
>LOEQ01004684.1:87800-99149 GCA_001685075.1 Bramus lutescens | reverse complement strand
CCTAGACCTCGATGGAGGGGGGAGCACCTTGGACTTCCCACAGGGCAGGGAACCGTGACTGCTCTTTGGACTGGAGACGGAGGGGGAGTGGGGGAGGGGGAGGAAAATGGGAAGAGGAGGTGGAAATTTTTAATATTTAAATAAATTATAAAAAATTAAAAAGACAAAGTGAGTACTCACAGTGGCCTATACAGTGCATTTATGAAGAAACAGCTTATTAGGAGCTAGGACTGATATTGGTAGGATATTTGATGAGGAATATGGTATTTCTTAGAAGTTAAGAAAGCTCCTAGTTAGTTTTCTCCACAAGTTTAATGACCACTGAGTAAATAGAAGTGAAAGATACTTTCCTAACAGTGGGCCCCTTTCTAACACACCTAAGACAGAATTCCTAGTGAGATAGGACAAAAACCCACTGTCCACAATGTAATAGGTACAAAGCTGCAATTCTCTCTTGCTCTCTGGATTGCCACTGAGCCACTCATGATTATACAGTACTTTACCCACTTAGCAATCTCCCAAACCCTTAATCTGAATATTTCTGGAAAAGTTACTGTACAATTTAAATATCTCTTAAAATCTTATGCTTGCTTATATCTAAATAGACTGTGTAGACATTCCACAGTACACATATAATTAGTGTAATATTCATGAAAGTGTTACACAGCTTGGAAATATTAATTGCTACTAAGGCTCAGCAGACACAAGACTTCCTCACTCCACCTTAAGGTTCCAGTGAATTCTTACAGTTCTTGCATTAGCCATTATCTAGGTTACCATGGACATAATCATCACCAGCAATTACGTGTGCATGAATGCCAAACTTTACTCTAAGTAGAACACATGTGTCTCACCAGGTCTTACACTATCTCCATAGGATATATGCCAGCATAAACCCCACTTAACAGATGATGAGAAAGCTGAGAAATAACTACTTTTTCTTCCAAATCACAATGAAGAACCATGATTCTTTTCCAGGTGACAAAGTTTCTAATGCTCGTTTCCAACTTGCTGTGTAATATTATTCCAGGGAGAAGTGAATAAATTTCTATTCACCCGAGATAGGGAACCAAAAACAGCCAAACTAATGAAAACAAAACACAGTCTTGTTGATGAACTAATGAGTTTACTGGGGTTACTTACAAGAGTATGGGTGAAGTGTTACTTACAAAAGCAGAAATGACTCAAAGATAATTCAGAGACAACCAAAAGTCCATGCCAGCATGGGTGACAGCTCATGAAATGTGAAATTCTGGAGCTCTCTGAGCATCATGTAGGCAACTCAGCAGGTAAGAGAGTGTCTCCTTAGGTGGTTAGACTGGTCCTCTAAGAAGCTCAGCTTCCATAGAGTGTCTCGCATCAGTCCTGACTACTTGAGAGCCTAGTGTATTTGGTCAATTTCAGGGATTTCCTGAAGCCTTGAGTCACTTAGTGCCCATGGATATTGAGCATCCCTACAAGATAGATGGAATAGCTCATGACTCTCTATAATATTGTGTCTCTTAAGGACTTCCCCCCAAAAGAGAAGTTTATCTTGCAGGAAATTGTGACATAATAGGGCCCTAGACCTCTCTGTTTTGCTAGACTCTGAAGCACATGGAGAAGGGAGAGAGCTAGAAATGGAAAGACCTATTATTAAGATTATGCATCAGGGTCAAGGAGAAAGGACAAACATTTCTCTTCCAGATGCACCCTGCAGTCTATACTGATGAGTATTGTCAGTTTTCTGGCCTGAGGGCTTAGAGCGTACTGTGACCCTGTCCTAGAGATTGTTGACTGGATCATGTTTATGCATCAAGCTAAATAAGTCAAATGCGTTGTCAGGAAGTGTGTCCAGGATTTTCACATAAAATTTATGTATAATATAGGACACTGTGCAAAGAGAAGTCCAAAGCAACTTTCAGTTGAGGGGCAAGGTGGATTCCATGGGCAGAAGACAGATGTTCTTCTCTCATACACAAAGCTTCACTCCTTCCTTCAAGCTCTTCTTATCCTCTCCAACTTGGATGACTATTCACATCTACATCCTGCTCAACCATGCATACCTCAACATTCTTCCATGTCCACTTTGCCATTTACCAAACCCTGGGAAAACCTGACCATCTGTTTTTGCTTATTTCCACCCTGCTTCTGAGCTCATAGCAATTATAAGAAAAGAAATAAAGCTGTACCAGGTGGCTAGACTATAAATTCTCATTATCTGATTCACCCAAGGCTTCCAATACAATCAGTAGCAACTTCTGTCCAGTTCAGTATCATTTTCATTCCCCAACATGGCTGATGCCATGGAACTTTCTTTCATTCTGCCCCTTTTCTCCTGTACTCTATGTTCAATCATTTGCCTGCATCTGATTCCTTTGAAGACTGAAACAGTAAGGCTTGAGTTTCTTTCACTCCCATCTTTCCCATCACAAACTCTCTGGTCTCTCATATTTGAAAACAGTTGTCCCTGCATCTCTTCCTTCAATCACAACAATTACATCTCATTAAACTCTTTACGTCTCGTATTCCAAACTCTCTTGCTTTATCTTTTATCATTTTTGCTTTTGAAAAATGAGTAACCACCCTTAGTTGTACTTTCAAATTTGGCCACCATCTGCCCCGCACAAACCAAACAAAAGATTATCTTATTCTAGCCTTCCAAATAAGAGCCTTAATATTCTTCTCCATATTACATTTGGTCAACCCATTCCTTATCATGACTCATTCATTCAGCAAATATGTGTGCGCTCTAAGTATCTTATGTAAGTCTACTAAACCTAATGGACAGAATACCTGTCTTATAATATTTACACCCTAATGGAGAAATAAGCAATAAAATGTACTGAGAAGTTAAATATTCACATCTTACAACATTAAAATGAGAAAATAAAAACAATGAAGGATAAGACAAAGCATTGAGGAATAGGAGATTAAAGAGACAGACCAGCCAGCATCCAATGAATCCCTTGAGAAGATATTTTCATAAGCAACCTTTCAATGCATGCTTTTTAAATATCACTGATCATTCTTATTTAAAACAAGAAACAAAATATGGGTGGGGTATGTGCCTAAGTACAATGATATCTTCATACATTCTTAGCCCATTTTCAGAGAAGAAAGAGTAGACAATGGGCAAGCAACAGTACCATACACATTTTGTAACTTTCAACCCCAAAATGATAAAGTTGGATAAATTTAGAAGTAGAAATCGGAGTTTAACAGTCATTTTTAAATATATTAAAAATAAACAAGTAGACTAAGTCTTGAGACAGTTACCATGATGAGTATTTTACCAGTTCAAAATATGCTTATGAAATTTTAAGTTTCTTATTTGTGCTGTGAGAATATAACAAAACCATGACTGCCAAAGAGAACAGTCAAGAGCCATGTGTCTACTCTGTATTATGGTGACAAGCAAAATTTTTCAACTACAGAAAAAAATTCCCCAAAATTTGTACCAAATTTATATCATCTGAAACAAGTACCTAAAAATACACAGAAAGGGTTTAGGTATAAATCTATCAACTTTAAATATTATATATGTGTGTGCCAATATCATTCAGAAGTCATGAAGAAAGCAAGTGCAAGACATACACTAAGCTCTCACAGAATTGAAATGTCAAGGAAATATTAAGAGAAAAGCAAGGACTCTCTGTGTCCTGGTGTGTAGCAGATAAAGCGGGCTATGTGTGCAATTTCAAATCGTTCTTAAATAAGAGAACTCATAGTTGTCTTATCCCTGAGATACTCTGTTGTGATCATAAAATCCCCTGAAACCCATGGTGTTACTATTCCTACATATGATTTGCTTTGGGAAAAATTTCCAGTTCCTGTAAGGTAAGTTTTTTTCCCCCTAGGACCAACAACCTTCTTCCTTCAGAGGCGTTTTGCCAGTATCTCCAGGAAGCCATAACCTGGAGTTGTTCTCTTTGGGCACTGAGTGAACATTAATTAATGATGACTGGAGGATACTTTGCCATCTGTTCTGCCTAATTCAAGATACACTGTTGTTTCTTAATTGGATTATTTTTAGTCTTGTAATTTCAGCTGGATGAACACTGATGGCTGCCACTCTGAGATGCCCTGGCAAATACCAACTGATGGCTACCACTGTGAGAAGCTCTGGCAAATCTGAACTCCTATTTATCACTCCTTGTCTGGAGGGGTACCCTCAAATTGAGTGAAATGCACATCCAAATAACAATGAAAGCTCTTTTTGACATTTCATTTTCTTAAAGTCATAAAGCATCCTCAGGATAATCCTTCAAGTCGGGAACCTCAATTAATAGCCTGGAGAATGGAGAGTCAACAAAGAAACATAAAGAACTATATTTACCAATAAAATATCTTACCTTTCATTGATACAAAGCCCCCATGTCCTTTCCTTCAAATCTCCTCTCATGACTCCTTTATTCCCTCTCAAACCCATAGCCTTTTTGCTCTATTATTTTTTCACATATATTCACAATCTAGAAATATAGTATGTTAAATCATTTTAGTGTTGCTAGTGTGCAGTTTAGAGTTCTTTTAGTAGTATATGCATGTGTGTCTGTGTGTGTTTACACACAAGCATAGGCATACACGTATAGAAGTCTGTCTTTTAAGAAAGAGGCAAAAGTTGGAATAGTCTTATGTGATAATTAGCCCTTTTTGTCTTTGAGCCACTGCTTCCTCCTAGCACTTACTGTTGTATCATGTGATCCACTGGAGTTGTGTTCATATATGCACTGAAAGCAGCAACCCAGCTTAGTCATTTCAAGCTCATAGCACAGCTATTTCTTTGTGAATCAGAATTTAAGACAGTTTTTAATTACTTAAAGCAAAACATTCTGAGAAGCCGCATCCATTTTTCAAACACTTAAATTAGGATTATGCCTAAGAAGTAAATATATTCAGGTCTGGTTGGTGATTTGTGATTCAAATTTAGAGTCTCGTTTCTAAATTCTATGGGTCATTGTTCTAAAACAGTGGTTTTCAACCTGTTTAGGAGTCAAACCACCCTTTCACATAAGGCCGCATAGCAGATATCCTGCATTTCAGATATGTACATTATGATTCATAACAGTAGCAGAGTTGCAGTTATGAAATTGCAACAAAAATGATTTTATGATTGGGGGTCACCACAGAATGAAGAACTCTATTAATGGGCCACAGAATTAGGAAGGCTGAGAATCACTGTGGCAGACTGATTTATAATCAATAGCTAGCAATTCTATGGACCCACAAAAGATTTAGTGTATTTTGATTTGCCTGCCTCGATCTGCTTTGACAAGGCATAATCATCTGATTTTTTTTTACATCATACTTAAAAGGCTATATAAAGAACACACCTCTGAGGTGCGTTCTGGTTAATAGAGTGCACAGAAAGAGGTAATTTCTGGCTTTCAAATCACAGTTTCATTCAAATCAGGTGTGTGCCCTTAGCCAAGCTGCTTAGCATCTACAAGCCTCAATACTCTCAGAATGAAAATGAGTATTTTAACAAAATTGACATCATGAAATCACCTTGAGTAGCATAATCAAAATTCATATAAGGTATTTTATACACTCCCTGGGTCCCCGAGTCAATTTTCCCCCAGGGAAACAGAACAATTACAATATACAAAGATTTAAGGAAAACAATGCAACAAGGGAGACAGGCTATTGAGGTTATGGTAGCTCCCAGTCAGCATACTAAAAGCATGGGTAAACAAGTGGTGATGTTCTTGTGTAAGCCCAAAGACAGGACTAGGAATGCCGAGGACATGCTTTGTCCAAGTCCAAAGCCTTGAGAAGCTAGATCACCAGTATCCTTAGCAGGAAGATGGATGCACCAGTTCAAGAGGACAGAACAGATCTGGCTTTCTCCTGTGTCTCTGCCTTACCAAGGTCCTCTTCATATTCATGCATCCTCCACACACATTGCAGCTTATCCCTGTACTTGATGTACCACTGCAATGGATCATCTCTCTCTGAGATGTCCTCAAGAGATACATATATAATGGCAACTCATTATTATATGATATGCTATAATAATATAGTAGATAATCTTTTATATTATAACATAATATAATGTATATTAATATATTACATAATCACATAATCAACTAATTGCATTAATATATTACCTAATCATAATTAATTTTTATTATAGAACAAATATTCTCTAAAAACACTTTTTTAATCAACTTTAGGTACATTATTAGCTTTAATCTTCCAAAAGAATGAAGTGTTATCCTCCTTTCTATACATACATATTATATAATTAATTAATATGATAATTTCTTGATGGCAGTTTCTGCCCTGCCTGGTCCCACAGTCATTTCATTCCAAAGAAACACACAGAGATCTACATTAATTGTAAACTGGTTGGCCTATTAGCTCAGGATTTCTTATTAACTAACTCTTACATCTTACATTAACCCATAATTTTGTCTATTTTAGCCACATGGCTTGGTAACTTTACCAGTGAGGCATTCTCATCTTGCTTCCTCTGCCTCTGGGTCATGACTGCAGACTGAGTCTTTCCTCTTCCCAGAATTCTCCCATTCTGGTCACCCCACCTATACTTCCTGCCTGGCTACTGATCAATCAGCATTTTATTAAACCAATACAAGTGACAAATCTTTACAGGCTACAAGACCATTGTCACGCAGCACTTCCCCCTTTTTTTCTTTTCAAAACAAGAACTCTGTATCTAATCTGCTTTGTTTAACTTTTTTCCTCACCATTATTCATAACAACTTGTAACCAACACTCTAAACAAA
Organism: Bramus lutescens; assembly: GCA_001685075.1. Taxonomy (NCBI): domain Eukaryota; kingdom Metazoa; phylum Chordata; class Mammalia; order Rodentia; family Cricetidae; genus Bramus; species Bramus lutescens. The sequence continues at coordinate 92,421 of LOEQ01004684.1, read as the reverse complement.
GCCAAACATCCATAACTCATTTTGGGGGAATGTGGCATAGTCTTCCAGACAACTTCCTGCTTATTGGAGGTGCTGATTATCTTATGGGAACCTAAAGAAAATTTAGGAATATGGTCAAATCCTGATTGGAATATTCTGTGAAGCTTCATCTCAGCCAGCAGTCTAGAGGCTATTCTGGATGTAGAACTCGGAGGAAACTTCAACAGAGCTCCTCTGAAATATTAGATCATCTGGGACATCCGTTCCTATCAGAGATTTTTCAGGAGGTCTTCCTTGATCAAACCTGATTTTTCTTAACCCAGAATGGATCCATAACCTCTCATTGCCTTTCAGCAGCTGCTGTTCCTTCCATAGCTGTCAAAAAAATCAAAGACAGCACAATAACATACAGTATCCAGATTTCCTATCTTTATGTGGCTCTATTTTAAACTCTATTTCTTTCATTTTATTTTTAATTTTTTTGAGACAGGATTTCTCTGTGTATCTTTGGCTGTCCTGGAACTCACTCTGTAGATCAGGCTGTCCTTGAACTCACAGATACCTGCCTTCCTCTGCCTCCCAGTTGCTGGAATTAAAGGTGGGTGCCACCACACCCAACTACTCTCTCCATTTTTTTAAAGGACTTTATCCTTTTTCTTTTCTCTCCTAAGCCTACATATATTTCTAAACACACTGTAAACCATTTAGACATTTGTTTTTTTATCTGAATTTATCTTTACTGTATATCTCTCTTTTCCTAACCACATGAGTCTTTAATTTGCTAAGTGACTAGGATTAAAGCCACGACATTGACTGCTGGATCCACCCCTATTCCTTAGCTTTCTGGGAGTCTAGCTTCATGGCACAGGTACTGAGGGAGCCATGTTTATTGCCACAACTCTATGGAGTTTCAAGGTCCTTGCCACCACCAAGGAGCATACTGTCTGTCAGCTATTCATAAATACCATTTAAGTGCTTTGTGGCAGAGCCTCTTAAAAGGGCTGCAAGTTTTTTGCAGCTAAAGCTGGGTCAGGAAGCCTCTCTTAAATGAGAGAGACATGCTTGCCTCTAGCAAACAGAGCCCACCTGAGAAAATGCTGCTACAAAGAAGCCATGCTTAATTCTGTTCTTTTGCGTCTAGAGTTACTTCCCAAGTTCTCTCAGGCTTTATCTGGATGGAATAATTAATATAAAATATATTAGAAATATATGATCATATGATTAATATAATGTAATTAATACATCACATAATTGTAGCTAACATATTACATAATATATAATAGCAATATATTGTTATTATATTTATATCTATGGAAACATTTCTGAGAGAGAGAAACAATTGCATTGATACATCAATTGTATTACCTCCAAGTACAGGTTACACTCCTGTGATGTGTATAGATGTCCCAATCTACAGAAGGCTTTGGTAAGGCCAAGACACAGGAGTGAAAAAAATCTGCTCTTTCCTCTATAACTGGTGCATCCATCTTCCTGCTAAGGATGTTGGTGGTCTTGTTTCTCAGGACCTTGGACTTGAATGAAGTATGTCATCAGAATTCCTACTTCTATGCCTTGGGGCTTACACAGTACCACTTGATTTCCCATGGCATTAATGACTATATAGAATAATATAAACGCATATTAAAATACTTTGTCAGTTATCTGAGAATTTTTTAACCTAGTCAAGTTGAAACATAAAATTAACCATTCTTTTTGTTTTACTTAGCATGTTTTTTATAAATCTGCATTACACCTTCTCAGTTGAAATTACTCTCAAACATTTGAGCTGAAGACTCCCTCCCCATTTTTCTCTGACTACATTATACAGTCACCTCCCTATCTAATGGTAACTTCCCTTAACTCAGATTTTTTTATTTCTTTTTTCTGAAACAACACTCTTGAGATATGCTACCATTAAAATGCTGGTTATCTGAATAACAAGATATTTTTCTAGTTTCCCATACTTACCACATGTGTGAAAGTACATGTACACACATGCATATGCACACAGACACAGACACACACACACACAACACCAGGCTTACACACTTTTGTTGTTTATAGGTATGTGGTTTCAAGGCTGACCACCCCACACTGGATAGGCAATAAGAGTGCTCATTTTGGGGAGAGGCTAATTCTCCTTCTCACAGCAATTATTAGTTCTAGCAACCATTTTTGTAAGTGATCGGAAGTCTTTTTAATAAAAATTGATAAGTATGAGATACTAGCATAAAACCTCCACATTCCCACTGTATAAGCCTGAACTATACACTAGCAGAGTTACTGATTTGTGAGCCTGATGTAATTTCTTAGTGAAATATTGCTGGGAAATGTTATACATTAATTTTATAACTCTCTAAGAGTAATTTAATAACTTAAATTCCCAATCTCTTGGGGCTCCCCTTATTAGAAAACTACCTACTGCCCATAAGTAATAAAGAGATACACAATTTCTGATGTTATGGGTGAAAACTGAAGCTCAAAGAAATTAAATGACTTCCTTGAAGTATGCATCAAACTGCGGAAATCCACACTAGGACCTAGGAAAACCCAAAGTCTGTGTTGCTTCTTAAAGATCTACACTTTACAAACTGATTGGAGCATTCTCTCAAAGCTGAGAGTTAGAAAGTGAAAAAAAAACACAGGAAAGTTTAATTTTTTTCTGCTTTCTTTAGGAAGCAATTGGAAGCTCATTGAACAGTCCCAGAGAACTGCTGTCTATTCCTTTCACAAGCCAACTTTTGTTGCCTAAAATCACACTCAAACCTTCTCATTCCAGTACAAATGACTCTCCCTTGAACCTCTATAAACACCGCAAATATAAGCTCAATCCATGAATCAATCTAAATTGATCAAGTATTTATTATGCTATTCCACTTTCTGAAAATCTCTTCTGATAAGTCAGAAGCATTCTTGAAGGCGGGAGTTGTGTCTCAGGCAGTTTTGCATTTTCATAATCTGCAACAATTTATATACACACACAAAAAAAAACAGGCTGAGTCCATTCTTGTTGTTTGTAGGTATTTCAGGAGCTGGACTCTTGAAAGATGCTCTGGAGATGTTACTTGTGAAGCAATGAATAAAAGATCAACAATCCCACAAATGAGTATGATGACCTATCTTTTGTCACTACTATGACAATCATAACAGAATACCAAGGACAGAATTCTCCAAGATGGACATCCTGGACTATCTATAACTTTAAAAAATTAAATTTTCAATGTTTGTATTTATGGAACAAATATTTGGTCCCTATACACACTTTGCGGTGCTCTTTAGGTACGTTATTAGTGTTAACCCTGACAAAAGAATAAAGAAGGGAATATTATCCTCACTTCTTTACAAATTAACTGATGTTGACTGACTATACTGAAACGGAATCACACTATTAGCACACAGCACCAATAGGATTTAGACCCAGTGCGCCTGATTCTATAGTTCATGCTCTTTACCAACTGTCAACAGCTCCTTTTTAAAACGTTACTAAATAAATCAATAATTCGGTATGGAATCAAAGAATAAAAACAGATTCTGAAGCTTAGTATTTTGCTTCAGTTTTCAGCACCAGTTGTTTGGTGCTTGAGGGTGTATATATACCTGTAATGGCAATTTTATTAGGGGACACTTAAAATAATTCTGCAGAGAACGTCTTTTATCACAGTGACATCTCTGTTTGGCACCGTGTCTAGTGTCTCTGATGAAGCGGTTTCATCTGAGATTTCTTCACATTCATTGTGTTTGTTTTCCACTGTGTCCAACCATTCTGGTGCTAGCATATGGTTAGTTTTATCAATTGGGCTTTCTGCTATGCTTGTGTCTGCAAAGCTTCTTGTAATTTAGATTCAAATGTGTATAGTGCTCTGGCAGTGTGCTCTGTGCTGTCTATGTTTGTTTTGTGAGCCATGATTACAGTATGTATTCTGAATTCTGGCAGATATTTTGAAGCTATTCCTCCATGTACTGGCTTCCCACTGTTTCCTTGACCAGACAAGGGAAGAGAAGATAAGGGGAAGGTCTTGTTTTAGCCAATCGGAGGAAATAGACTAGAAGAAAGGAGTTTTGTTTATCAAAGACAGAATGCTAGAGGATTCACATAGCATTAAACATTTGTGAAAGCTTATAATGTGGCAAGAACAGGATGAGATCAAGGCCCAGAAGACACAAACAATGAATACAGAGAAGCCAATGAGAGCTGAACTGAGCCTGGATCCTTAAATGCAACTTAACTGAATTCAACAAGGTGAGTCCAATATTCACCGGATAAGAGACACTGAACCAAGTATTACAACTCTCTGGGCTCCTGTTTTCCTCACTCCAGTGTGGATGGGTGATCATAATATCTATATATATTTCAAGACTGGCGGGAGATAAATTAGCTATAATTTATATGGAGTCGATGATAGTGGACATAATAACACTTAGAGTGAGAAGGACCACAGGAGCAATTTGAGTGATGCAATTTGAGGAGATATAAGCTCTTGACCATGTTCCTAACTGTTTAAGATCAAAGTCTTGGAAATTCATCTAAAATGGCAATGATGCAATTATGTGACACAAAGCAGAGGGAGAGAGGGAGAGAGAGAGAGACAGAGAGAGAGAGAGAGAGAGAAGAAGAAGAAGAAGAAGAAGAAGAAGAAGAAGA